>PYXC01000091.1:1182500-1337500 GCA_015244755.2 Tenualosa ilisha | reverse complement strand
TGCACACATAGGATTTGAAATTACAGCGCTCCCTAGGCCCACAGTGAACATTAAACATCTTATAAACAAATGTCAATATGATGACAATAAATATAGTGAAAAAGCTTAACAATATACACATAGCAAGGACAATATACACATAGCAAAAAGTACAATTAGGTTTGTATATGATACAAATAAGTGAAATACCCAATACACAGTGTGTAGCGTAATAAAGCTCAAATGGTGTTGTTTAAGCAGCAGTGTCATTTGTTGTAGTGCAAGAAAGAGAAGTGTACATTCAGTTACTGTGCATCCAATTACTGTGGAGCAGTAAGAGAGGATCTCCGTAGGAGAGAGATTCAACTTCAATCTTTCAATTTCATAACAATTTTAGTTGGCTATTTATGTTTTCTTGGATACCTTTCTTTCACACACTAAAAATGAAGCATATCCAAACTACTTTTGTACAGTTTCCTCCTAAAAGGATTACAAAAGAAGCAACTTTTAAATCAGCTGAGTCATCATCTGTGTGACTGACACCATGAAACAGGAAGTTACATTCCCTTTTGCTGAGGAAAAGAATACTGTACCTCTTCCCACCGGATTTAGTAAAGTCTTGTGACTTGTGACTGTCCTCTCTTTTGACGTTGTTTTTGGATTACGTCAATGCATGAAACATTACGGATATGAATAACTAGCTGATGCAGTCACTTTCAATGTCATTTGGATAACTGCACTCAATTTGAATATAGTGTCCCAGTTATAGACTACTCTGACCTCACTGAGCTCAGGCCTAACAGAGTCAGGTTACCAGAATGGCCATTTACATCAATATCCCATATCTGAAACAAGTTCATGTGTGATATATTTGTAAATTAAATAAATAAACAAATGGTCCACTAAGGATGCAATCTGCTCTGCTCTCTACCCAGCCTCTCCCACCTGGTCACAAAAGACTCATATGTGAGAATGCTGTTCATAGACTTCAGTTCAGCATTCAACACCATAATCCCGCAACAGCTCATCTGCAAACTAGACTAGCTGGGGCTTAACACATCGCTATGCAACTGGCTGCTGGACTTCCTCAGTGAGAGGCCACAAGCAGTACAAGTTGGCAACAACACCTCAAGCAGCATCACACTGAGCACAGGGGCCCCCCAAGGCTGTGTGCTCAGCCCCTTGCTCTTCATCCTGCTGACACACGACTGCACACCAACCTATAACACCAATCACATGATGAAGTTTGCTCTGGTGGGTCTCATCACCAAGAGCAATAAGATCCAGGTCGACCTTCTGACAACAACCTCCTGTTAAATGTCAGCGATTGTTGTTGACTTCCAGAGAGGTCACACCCAGCACCCACCACTGAACATCAATGGTGCTGCTGTGGAGAGAGTGAGCAGCACCAAATTCCTAGGGGTGCAAATCAGTAAGGACCTCTCCTGAACCACCAACACTGTATCATTGGCGAAGAAAACACAGCAGTGCCTCTGATTCCTCCGAACACTCAAGAGAGCAAGAGCCTTCTCAACCATAATGGGCACTTTCTACAGGGGTGCCATTGCGAGCATCCTCACCAGCTGCATCACTGTGTGGGGTGGGAGCTGCACTCACTACAACAGGAAAACCCTGCAGCACATAGTGAACACAGCTGGAAAGATCACTGGTGCCCCACTCCCCTCCCTGCTACACACCCACCTCACCCAAAAAGCTACCATGATTGTGAGCGATGCCAGCCACCACACACACAATCTCTTCCCTCTGGGAGGAAATATAGGAGTGTCTGTGCCCACTCCACCAGACTAGCAAACATCAGGCTCTCTCCCAACCTCTCCTCTCTGCCCTCCTCAAAAATTCTAGGCACTGAAGTTGCTGCTGCTTTTGTTTTTGTAAACAGCATTTTTGCTTTGGACTACTAGAACACATCTATTGCAGTTACCTTTTTACTACTTGCATATATTTTTTTGAAAAACTCTAGACTCTGAAGTTGCTGCTGTTTTGTATATAGCATCTCATTCTACACTATCACACATCATACAGTTTTTTGCTTTTTTTTGCTGCTTGCGATATTCTTGTGTTTAATCTTTTTGTCTTGTGATCTTTTTGTCTCATGATCTTGTCCTGTTTTTTTTTTATTAGGAAAATGTCCTTATCTGCTATGCACTTTTTTTCCTTAGTGTTACGAAATTTCTGTTGTGCATCCCTTCTTCTCCGTGGGATAGTGAGAAACGTACTTTCAATTCTTCTGGAAGTCCAGTATATGTGGAGAAATTGACAATGAAGTTGACGTCTTATACACCAGCAAATCCCTCATTGTGGTGCTTGATTAGGAGAGAGTTGTGGGAGATGTATTCAGTGGATTAGAATAACATACCTATTTAAAATTGCTGTGGTATTAGCAAAACAGATTTTTAGAATAAGAGCTCAAAAGCATCTGAACGAACACATGGGTATAATTTTATATGGTTACATTTTTGTTGGGATTATGAGGGGTCCTCATGAAGGGGTTATCAAAGTGTATCAGGCCAAGGACTCCTCATCAAGCTGAAATGTCTTCAAGGACCCCTCATAATTTACATTACATTTACATTTAGCAGACGCTTTTATCCAAAGCGACTTACAACTCATCAACTATCAATTGTTCCGGGCCAGTCTCCCCTAGAGCAACTTAGGGTTAACTGCCTTGCTCAAGGGCACAACGGTGGCAGCCGGGATTCGAACCCCAAACTTCTCTTATTGTTGCATTTGAAAATGTTTTTTAAATTTTTTTTTAAATTGCATTTGCAAAATTTAGATTTTTTTGGAAAGTTTAGATTTTTTTGTTATTGCATTTGGAAAATCTTGACAGTACAAAGGAGCAGAAAAAATACAGTTTTTTGTCAAATGAAAAAGTGCTGTTTTTTTGTCAAATGAAGGCCTACCATGTAAAAATAATGGTTGTTTCACATAACATTAATTTTGTTGTAATGTTAATGCCTGAGGAAATAGTTTTGACAGATTGATGTAATGTATCATGTAATGGTCCAATGTTATGCTGGTGGGAGTAATAAGCACAACGCGACTGGGCTTCATACTGATCTCCACAATGTCCCCATAATACAAGTTTATATTTTGTAGCAAACTTTTTCACGGACCCCCTGGCAACATGCTGCAGATCCCTGTGGATCCCCAGACCCCACTTAGAGAACCAACGTTTTAAAGAGTGTGTTAGCGTGTGAAAACAGAAACACCATGCAGGACAGTTATAAAATCTGAGGTCTGATACTGACATGAATCGCCCTGTCCTTCCCCCCAACAGAAGAACAATCCTTTTAAATACATCTTTCTCTTATACTACTACATCTCCCTCCAGTGGGGGTTAAGGAAAACTGCAAATCAGCACAAAAAAAAACTCTCCCATAGGAAACACATGTAGGCTATCACATACAGAAATGTGAGATGTGGTCTCTCTCTCTCATTGCTAAAAACCTCACATTAATTCTATTTGTTTTAAAAGAAAATATAGATTAATAGATAAGATTAATAACACATTAATTTCAGGCCATATTATACACGTGAAGATTTTAGACAAGAGTGGATTTTCATGTCTCTGAGGAAGAGATGATAAGTTTTTATGACGTCTGGATGTGTGTCCTTTCACATAGCTTCAAACGTAGGCTACAATTTTCTTTTAATTTTCTGACCAGGAATTCAATATAAAGGTCAACATCAAGCCGATTTAGGTGCTATTTTATTCACCCTCTTGTTCATTACCATGAAATACATTACTACTTTCTAAATTTCACCTCCCAATATCTATCCGTGGCTGTTGGTCGAATGATAGGATCGCATAGAAACCAAATAAACCAATGACAAACGATGACTAACTACACTGGGGCATTAGTTTTACCGGAAGCGGAGGGTTTAGGAGTTTCGTATGGGGACAGGTGCGTATACGCAACATTAAGTAGGAGGGGCTGATTGTTCAGGCGTGGAAGAGCTCGAACCGAAAGGACTACAGAACGAACAAGATCAACTTTACGGACATCTGGGAAAGCGTGAAGAGTTTTTTACCCTTCAAGGTACAGAACGAGTGGGCGAAGGAGGCGTAAGGATTTACCTGAAAGCAAGGAAACTTTGGGTAGGTTGCATGCCAGTTAATCCCGTTTCGCACAAGAAGCCTGGCAGAAATTGTGGATCATTTATATTCGTCTAAATTACTTTATTTATGTAGTAGAAATTTGTGTTAAAGGAAGTTCTGTCGAGTAGTCTAATATTAGCCTACCTCTGTCAGTTTAGCTATCGCTTGACGTGTGCATTAATTTACGAGACATAAAGACAGGTAGCCGTTGCCTCTCTCAGCATTTTGAGATAGGTCTACCATTTAAAGAAAATTTCTCTGACGTCAAATTGAGAATTGGAATTAATGCGATTAACGTTGCGCTTCATAGAATGGGCTGACTGATGAGACAGGTAAAGAAGAAAAGGCGCATTTGTGGCCCGTCTGGTTTCTACCCTTGCCATAACATTTTGCCGGTTGTAATGTTACAGATGTTACAGAAAATGTATCTGCGTCTTTTCATTTATTAGCCTTTGTCTTTTTCGAGGTTGACCGGAAGTGCACAGATGAACAGGTGCTGTGCATCACGCAGAGTTGGATTTGTGGCTTTTCTAAGGGTGCGATTGTGTGTGTGTGTGTGTGTGTGTGGGGGGGGCTTTTAAACTTTATTTTGAGCATTTAAGAGTTTTTTTGTCTACCTTTCTGGTAGACATTGATTCTGGCTCTCTCTCTCAAATTCCCTTGGCTTCTGTTTTTATAGAACAAATCTTTGCTGAGTCCATTTCCTCCGACCAGGTGGTATCAAGTTACTTTTATTGATGCACATGGCCTTTGTTTGGATATTTTCAAAATTGCCAGATAAGTGGGTCCGAAGGTTATTTCCAAGCAGAGCGGTCACTAAACATAAAAACTACTGGACAAAACCCAAAACTTCAAAACAATACTCTGTTGTGGATGCACGAAATAGGCCATGATGGATTTCATGGATTTTGTGTTTAGAAGTCTTAGTCAGGAGGAATGCCTGAGTGAGTGGGAGTGTGTGTCTCAAGAGCCAGAAGAACAAGAATGTGTGTGACTAGACAGGTTTCAAGGTGTGGCTACAAGTTTACTCTCGGGCAAACATTGCCTAGAATGTCAACTCATAGCCAAGAGATTGATTAACTTCAAGACACAGTTCTTTCATGAGAAATGGAAGTGGATTTTTCTATATGACACATGTATACACACACACACACACACACACACACACACACACACAGACACACACATACAGACATATGGGAGAGTGTGAGTTGGTCCTGGGTGGATGCTTTGAGAACTGTGTAAATGTGTAACCTAGATAAGCCATGTATTTCTCAATATCAAATCAAATTCTAATCTCATGAAAGCTGACGGACGCGGTGCAGCTTATATGGTTATTCCATGGAGCCCAAAATTCACTGGAAAAGAGAATGATGTTCTTAGTTTTAAAGATGATGTGGCCCAGAATATTAGCCCAAGTGCCCAGACTGGGTTGGACGAGTGAAGTGTCTAACAGTTTTACTTGATGGTGAGGATCTTGTACCTTAGGGGCAAAGCTGACATTCACTGGATACATGGGATCTTTAAAGATCTTACTGAATACTGGATACATGGGATCTTTAAAGATCTTACTGAATACTGGGCTATCGGCATGCTGGTATAGGCCAAGGAGTGGACTGATCCCATCTTAATTGACTTGATCAAAAGATGACTTGTGTCAAACTGTAAACTCAAGAGTTGCGCAGGTCATTGAAATGAGTATCTTGTGTCCTTGAAATCTTGAAACAATCCTTGAAATGATGTGAATCCACCCCTCGGTGACTGGCCAGTCACAACCCTTAGTTCTTGCAGATTCAGTGGGAATGTGTCACATGAGTCTGGCCAGTGTGATTATCTGATCCTTTTAATCTAGATATAAGGTGTGGAAAATGGAAATCAATGATGTATGAAATTATTCAGCCATGCTAAATGTGTTAATGTCTTAAAGGCATACCAGGCAAGCCTGTTTTTTTTTTTTTTTTTTTTTTAACCTCCAGAGCTCCCTTTACAGAACCAGCGGTGATCATTTTTGTAGTTATATTGACTGACAAAGTAATAAATGCAGTTCAGTTTCAGGCTCGGTGGCTTGCCATTGAAGCAGATCGCAAGTGTGGGAACTGAGGGTTATAGGTAGAGGCAGCCGAGAGCGCCTTCATTCACCCCTTAATGAGCCATCAAAGTGACTATGACTAAGCTAGTAGATTAACCTAAAAATGTTGTTTGCTGTTGTGTTTGTTGTTTGTGTTTGCTGTTGTCTTTGATTGATGTTGAATTTATATGGTTTATATTTACAGGTTGTTGTTGGCTGAAGGAAGACAAGTCTAAAGGAACCAATCAGGAACTACTACTGTATAGTCTGTGTGTGAGGGAATACCATAGGCGGCTGCATTGCTAACTGTCTGTAGACTCACAGAAATACATATGGCAGCGCCTGAACTTTTAGATGATCGGGAGAGGGAGAACTCAACCAGCAGTAGCAACAGTAGCCAAAGTGGTGACCATGTCGAAGTTCCCATAGAGACTATACCTCATCCTGCCCAAGAGTCGGGCTCGCCCCCTGGCCCTACATTGGCCGAGGACACCCTCGATGGCGGCCGCAAACGTGGCCGCCTAGCCCGAGCCCTGCATGCAGGCCTGCTGCGCAAGAACCAGGACTATGTGCGCATTAAGATCTCCAGAAGTCGTGGAGGAGCTTCCGGAAGCCAGTCCCGCCTGATGCAGTCAACTGACCCCCTGCCACACGAGTGGTGGAAGACGGGTGTGGCTTTCGTGTACACATGCTCCTGTCTGGTGCTCACCACTGGCGTGATCACCATGGTGCATGAGCGCGTGCCCAGCCAGATGCCACCGCTGCCAGACAAGTTCTTCGATCTGTTCCCCCGCATGCCTGGAGCCTTCTCTGTTGCCGAGATCAACGGCCTCTTGCTGGTGGGCCTCTTCTTCATGCAGTGGCTCTTTCTCAAACACAGGTGAGGAGAGACACACTCTCACACACAGAAGGCACAGAGAGATGCACAATCACACTGTATTCTACTCTATTCAACCACCATTTCCTCCCTGAAACACACCCAGACACACACAGACACACACGAGGGGCTTGTGCTCATTTTTTCACCCTCTTTCATTCACACACATACCTGAGATTTGACACGTAGTCCTCATGCACATTATTGCACATGTGGTATGGACAAACCATCACCAGTGGGCTGAATGGCTAGTCTTTGTTAGTTCACAGCCATTCCGAAAGGAAATATCTGAAACCCTTATCAACACAGTACATATATTTATCTGGACACCTGTTTGTACAATGGTCATTGTGTCAGAGCCTGACAGAAGCACAGTTAAAAATCAAACATTTCACAGACGTAAAATAAGCAAAGACCTCGAAAAGAAAACAAAGTAGAAGTGCATGGAGTGGTGCAAAGTCAAGTATAGTGTAATATTAACCCAGCGAGCAAGCAAATGAAATACTGATAGTGAGCTCAAATGCAGGTGCCGCTTGCAGTTATTGTTTAATATGTGCACAAGCAGGTTTTGTGGGCAAAGTCAGCAGGACTTGTCTGGTTAGGTGGTCGCCTAAATATAAACAATTAGTGCTGTCAATGTTAACGCGTTAATGTGTGTGATTAATGTAAGCATTTCAATGAGTTATTTATTTTAAGCATATTAATCACGCAGATGCATACGTCACACTACCCACCAGCATTTCAGCAGCCCACTATAGAAGGGTTGCCAACTTCCTCAACCCCAAATGAGGGACGCTTTTTTCCAGGTGGATGTGTTGGCGTTGTGGATGTGACATTTTGTGTGAAATTGCCTATAGGCTATATATAGGTGTATAGAGTCGAATGGAGTAGAATAAAGTGCTGTATAATGCTTATTACAGCGCTCGATTCTACTCCATTTGGTTCAGTTCCACTCATCTCATTATATCGGATCCTCCAGTACATAACCATCATACTTGGGCTTCTGCTGGCCTTATCGTTAGGCTACACGCCCAGATGCACAATGCTTTACAGTACAGATGCATTATGGGCCTACATAAAAATGGGCTGACCTTAGGGGAGAATTTATATCACTCACGGGCATCTGGGAACCACTGTCTAAGTATGTGAGACTCTTGGAGCCTTGGGAAACTAGAGATGTCTACCATAGCAACATTTGCGTGAGTTTTGGCATGTTGACAGTAGCCTATTTTTGGGTGATGAAGCTGTGATTGGAATACAGGACTGGAGCTGTCCCTACTGTCCAGGATTTATCAATTGTACTGTGCCTGTCTTTCAATAATGTTTTAAATTCTGCACTTCATCAGCAAGCGGTACTTTGTTGGCAGTTATGAGAAGCTTGCTTGTTAACAGAACATAAAATGACCAGAAATCTTGTAAATAGTTACAACAATGAGGTGGTTGAACTATGTAGTGTCTCTTTTAACAGGGGGCAGTGGTGGTGTAGTGGTTAAGGAACCTGGCTAGCATATAGCAGTAACCTGGAAAATTGTGGGTTTGAATCCTGGCTGTCCAAAAAATCATGTGATCGGTCACCCCTGGGCACTCCTGTCATAGACAACCTGTGGCAACTACACTCTTTCACGTTGGGTGTGAAGGAAACCGAGGCCTTCGCAGGGGCATGTGTGACATTCTTTCCTTTAAAAAAATTAAGGAGAATTCTGGAACTTTAAATGTGTGATTAATTGTGATTAACTTATTTTTTTATTGTGATTTCATTTGTTTTGTTTTTTTTCTTTAATTGATTGACAGCTCTATTAAAAATGTATTCTCTTCTTTGTATGTCTGTGTGTGTGTAGGGCTATCATTGGCCGCCGGTTCTTCTTCCTTCAGGGGACTCTGTATCTGTACCGCTGTGTCACCATGTACTTCACTGTCCTCCCCCCACCCGGCACCCACCTGAACTGTGCTCCCAAGGTAAGTGCCTTCATCTCGCCTAACTTCCTCCATCAATGATGAAGTTCTTTCTTTCTCTCATTCTTCCTTCCCTTCTTTCTCATGCATAAAGCAGGAAGCAAGAAGACCTTGGGTTCTAAACACTTAGGTTCTAAACCCCCCATTTTTTGTTTTTGAAAGTTGCCCATTCTGTTATGTGCAGTGGCATACATTGCCATATAGATAGAGTGTATGTACAGTATCAGCTCTGTCATGACACCTGTGCCTTTCTGATAATTTCAGAGATTTTTATCTAGGAAAGAGATGAAAGAAGAGTGCTTTGAGAGGGACATTGGGTGGAGTGGTTTTTTTTTTTTTTCTTTGCTTTGGGAAAAATAGAATAAATATGCTTGTGCCATGTGGACATACCCTTATATTTACATTGTGCAAAAGCTGTCTAGATCTTTCTTGTTCACTCTTTCTTCATCATTTACTTTTTTCTTTCTTTCTTCCTTCGGTATGTGTGTCTTCCCTTTTTTAGTCTCTATCGCTACTTGACTTAATGCCTGTAGTTAATATGACTTCTGATTGTGCCTCTGCCTCTATCCCTCCTTGTCTTGTCCAGTTGTATGATGATGCCCAAGGGAAGGTGTACCGCATGCTGAAGATGGTATCTGGAGGAGGCCTGTCCATCACTGGCTCCCACATCATGTGTGGAGACTACCTGTACAGTGGCCACACAGTCATGCTCACCCTCACCTTCCTCTTTATCAGGGAATGTAAGTAGAATTCCTTTCAATCTGCGCTAGTCCAGAACACCGGCTCTGGCTGCCCATCTATTGTGTGTGCTTAAAAACTAGTTAAAAACAGGTCTGTAAATAAAAATGAGTTGGAAGCAATGACCGCATTTACTTGATCACAATAAACCGATAACTGGCAATAATCAGGTAACTGTAATAATCCGTTCCTACATGTTTACAATGATTTTAGAAATCCAATAACCAAAACCAGGTTTACGTGATTCGGTTAACGGATTTCTTTAAGTTCCAATGTGTACCAGTGTTGGATATAAAGAAACAAAATAAATTCGATAAGGTGTATATAACATGTATGTGTCGAATAAATGAAAAAATTGATCAAAAGGTGTGTTAAATGGATTTCTGATAAACCGATAACGGTAGTAATCCAATAAAGAACATTGGTTTATTCCATCCATGACCCTTGAATAATCAGGCAACTACAATAACCCTATAATTATTGTTTTTTTTTTGTGTGCATGTAAACGTGCTGAATGTCAGTCAAGCATCATGAGCACAGAGCGGAGTGTAATTATTTGGCTTTTGACTGAAAAATCAACAACCCTGCACTAGAATTGTGGACTCTTGTGGATTCTTGCCAGCTATAGTGCTGATGCGGTGAAGGTTTCATTTTATACTTATTTGTAATGTAAATTTGTATTTAATGTTTTCAGATTCTCCACGCTCCATGTGGTGGTATCACCTTATGTGCTGGTTGCTAAGCGCTGTTGGTGTTGTTTGCATCCTGTTGGCCCATGACCACTACACTGTTGATGTGTTGGTAGCTTATTTCATTACCACCAGGATATTCTACTGGTACCACACAATGGCCAACAACAAGGTATGTGCTGCCTGACACACACGCATGCATACTGCAGTGCATACAGGTGTACACACTCGCACTAGACGCATGTTTGCACCTATACACACATATGCACACACAGTTTTGTAATTGTGGCATACTTCATCTCTGCCAGTCTCTTACTGACAACACCACCAAAACAGTCCAAAAACACACCCTGACACGCATGCATGTTGAAACACACTCGTGCAAATGATGCAGTAGTTATGTGTTGCAGTCACCACATAACCACATCTTATTTTCATTAGTAAGTGTGACTGAATGTTTTCCTATGACTCCCCTCACTGTGCCTCACTAAGAGCATGTACAGTCAGTATCTGTATAACTCTGTATCTTATGGAGTCCTTTAAACAGCTCCTTATGGGGAACCTGTACTAGTCCTTTATTCTTTATTCTTTCTGGTCATTTGCCTTCAGGCCATGCGAGGGTCCCCACATAACTATCTGAGCAACACTTGGTGGAACCCAGTCTTCAACTTCCTGGAACAGAATGTGCGTGCCACGGTTCCCTGCACATTTGCCTGGCCCATCCCCATCCCTACTTCCTGGTTTAAGAACCCATGCCGGAGGTACTCTATGGTGCAGAGTACACGGGAGGAGTAGAAACTGCCACTGCCCATGTGGGAATACACATAGAAAAAAACACGCTCACACACTTGCACTTTGTTGGCCACTGTTCTTTGCAGACTTAAAGTTTGTTAATGAAGACAAAAGAAAGTGTTATGCTGAAAATGAGAAAAAAGTCGCTGGAAGAAGTGTGAAAAGGACTTTAATCAATGAAACGACAGACTGAGCTTTGCCCCTGCCACAGTAATTCACATTATTTGTACTTTACATGTCATGGATCATGCTAGAGCACATCGCACACACACAATGTATATACACTGTTCACATAAAAACATCAATCTACACACTTAAATGCTTGCATATCAACAGGTGCTCGTGCACACACAGCGCGCACAGGCGATTGTGACTTCAGTTTGGCACTGCAAGGCACCTTTGTCTCATGTGAAGGGTGGGCAGTGCTGCCACTCTGTCCACTGCTTGACAAAGCAAATGATGACCTTAAGAATAAGGGACACAGCCTTTCATGCCACTACACATCAAACAATGATGACCTCAGAATGCTGACCACACGTTTCATGTCTGTGTGTGGGGCATACATGCTTTCAATTCTTTTACTGAAAATGAAGGATGTTTGTGTATGCTATTTTTTAACGGTTTGTTTTATTTTGACTGACGCTTTTTTTTGTACAAAATTACAATTAAGTTACAAAGTTATAATTGTTTCATGTTTGCCTTAATAATAAAGTACTATTTTTTATAAAGTCTTGTACATCCTGTGGTGATGCAACAGTAACATTGATTATCAAACAATTTTGAGTTTGCACCTGCATCTACACATACCTCTAAACTTATTTGTGTGCAGTAATTCATGTTGAAATTGCATGTATAGGTGAATAAGAAATACTGGTATTTCAGCATCAGGTGACAAGACACATAATGGAATGTCCCAGACCACAGGTTGACTGATATCAATAAATTGCCCGTCATCATTTGTAACTGGGGTACACTGGGACAGCCAGGGCTGGTCCTGACAAAACAATTTCTCTATAGTGGACCTAACCCATTATTTTTGGCAGTTTGAAGAGAACAATCAAATTATGTGATTAATTTCTGACTTGTTTGACCAGATGGCCTTTCAAAGGTCAAACGTGTGCAGTCCCCATGTGGCACGGGTCGGCAACGTCCGGCCCGCGAGCGATTTTCATTGGCCCTCCAGCTGATTGCATCGTTTTTATTATTCCGCCTCCTGTGATTCCTGCCTAGACTGAGTCAGTATTTTGTAATGAATGAAACAGCGCCCCTCCGATGTAGACTAAGAGGCTCTGTGGTGAAACACAGTATTACACACTCCTGTCGTGTCAAAGTGGAAAAACAGTTTTACCGAACTCTGGTCTCATCAACAACTTAAAATTAAGTCAGATGGCAGATCAATGCGAGAGAGGGGGAAATGGGGTTTTGAGGAATTTTAAGGAGGAGAATTACGTTTGTACCGAGTAGCGTTATAGGCCTACTCCAAAGGCTGAAGACATGCAAGAGTAAAGAGACCTACGTCTGTGAGTTTATGCCCAACCCGTAGGAAACAGCGAAAATTAATCAGATACAATGTTGTCTTGCTACATTACATTAAACGCTGCCGAACTACCTGTATATGCCCTGACAATTGTTATAAGTATGTTATCAAGTAAGATTCTGCAGAAGTTATTTCTGAGAATCAAATACTGCTCATATACATAAAGATATGTCATGTACTGGAACACAGTGTGCCGACTCAAAACAAAATTTATGCCCACCATAAACATTATTAATTTTCCTAACAAATAAGGAGCCATAACCTTGTTTTGTTGTGGAATTTTGTATGCTTAATGTCATAGTGGTCTGTGGGGAAAAAACACGAGTTAGTTAAGCCTATCTTATCTTACTTCTTGCAGAATTTCTCCACGCCACTGCAAGACACCTGATGTTAAGCAAAACGAAGAGAATAGCAGAGACAGGATTTACCATTTTGAATCTGCGCTGTCTTTATTTTACGAAGACTTAAAAGGAAAAGTTGCATGACCCTCTTACTAGCTGTGGCTTTAAGTTTAACTTAACCTCCAGTCCGTCATTAAACTATTTGCTTCAAAACAAAGAAACCAATAATTCTAATTATTTAACAAAACAGTATATTTCGTTTTAGCATAACTCAATGTAGCACACTACAATCAAACTAAAATACAATGAATTAAGGTGCTGGCGAGGCGGCAGAGGTGGCGGTCACGGATGCTCCTGAAAAGAAACGCTTTGAGGGTTCTTACCGCAGGGTGTTTAACTAAGCCGTTGGCCAGGCTCTGGCCGCCACCTAGTGGCGAGAAAAAAATCTGGCCCGTGGCCTAAATTACCTGCCGACCCCTGTCATATGGCCTTTTTTTTCACCGATTTTCCGTCAACGATTCCCGGGATACTGAAACTCAGGGGGAGATGAATGTTTGTAGGCATGTAGCCCTAGAAGTTTGTGAGCGAATATGAGCTTTTGGCCCCAAGGCCCCCCCCCCCCCCACTCCGTCAAAGAGGGGGAGACCGGCAAAAGTTTTCGCTGAATAACTCGATGAACCTTTCACCCAACAACACGAAATTTTTGTAATATGTCGGTGTTACAGAGACGTATCGACCCAGCCCATAAACACTCACTTGAAGCATAGCGCCACCTACTGATATGGGTAAATGCAAAAATTGGGATTTTGAGTTGGCAATATCTTGGAACGAGAAGCTGGGAACTGCGCAAAATATGTCATGCACGATCACCCTAAAGACTTCTAAAACCACAGCACAAGCCATGAAATTTGGACCATAGGGGGCGCTGTAATTGCAGAAAATGTCATTTTGCCTATTATCTAGAGAATGCTAATGTTTACAGCAATTTTTTTTTTATTGTGAAAACTACTGACCGTCACGCATTGAAAACACTGGTCGACGCCCACTTCCAACGAAAACGGTTTACGTGAAATTTTAACATTGCCAAAACGAATCTGAACGAACTCGTCATAGGCCGTTAATGTGAATCTCACCAAATTTGGTATACGTCATCTACAGACAATGCTGACAAAAAGTTATCAAAGGATTTATCTTGAGATAAATTGTTTCGAAGTTACACGTCAATGAACATTGAACACGTAGCTTAAAATTTTTTAAAAGTACATATCTTGGCTTTTAATTGCTCAAATTTGGTCAAACTTGGCATGCCATCTCTAAACTGCTTTTTTGTCATGTGTACTAAATTTTGTGACATTTCGTCATAGGGGGCGCTGTTTATCGCCGAAGCTAGGTGTCAAAAACCAGTTTTTGTTAAATAACTCGTTAACATTTTTGCCCAAGATAACGATTTTGTGTTAGTATGTTGGTGTTACAGAGACGTATCGACCCAGCCCATAAACGCTCACGTGAAGCAAAGCGCCACCGAGTGATTAGGGTAAATGCAAAAATTGGGATTTTGAGTTGCCAATATCTTGGACCGAGAAGGTGGGAACTGCACGAAATATGTCATGCACGATCACCACAAAGACCTCTGAAACCACAGCACATGCCATAAAATTTGGTCCATAGGGGGCGCTGTAATTGTAGAAAATGTCATTTTGCCTATTATCTAGAGAATGCTAATGTTTACAACATTTTTTTTTTATCGTGAAATCTATTGAACGTCACGCATGGAAAACACTGGTCGACGCCCACTTCCAACGAAAACAATTTACATGAAATTTGAACATTGCAAAAACGAATCTGAACGAACTCGTCATAGGCCGTTAATGTGAATCTCACCAAATTTGGTATACGTCATCTACAGACAATGCTGACAAAAAGTTATCAAAGGATTTATCTTGAGATAAATTGTTTCGAAGTTACACGTCAATGAACATTTAACACGTAGCTTAAAATTCTTTAAAAGTACATATCTTGGCTTTTAATTTCATGCACATATTGATACATCATACCTTTAACTGAATTTCCACATTCATACAAGTAAAACGTATACTTCTTCTCATGTCACATATCCCACCCACACCCAACCCCTTTCAGTACATTTCCCAAAATTCATGCCTAATCCCATACAACACCAAAACACCCTTCAAGCAAGATCATACATTACACACCTATATTCAACACCTTGCAGTAGCTTTTCTTATGAACTGTTCCACTATGAACAATATCATCCTTCCTTTATCATCACCAAAGCCACTACCTTATACAAAATTCACACTGCTCTTTTATTACACTTTTATTTCACAATATTCACCAAACACACACCCACAAACGAAACCTTTATCATTGAACATTCTACCATGATCAACTACTATAAACATCCTCCATGCACTCCTGGTGTTTCACACAACCATCTTATCCCAATGTACCAGCCTCCTTCCATCCCAGTTCTTGCACAAGACCTACCAAACAAAATGTAACCTGTGTCTGCTCATCACTTTGCTCCGTCAAACAACAACATACATTCACTTCTACACACAACTTTCACAACAGAATTTTTTTATATAATACTCCATACAAGACAATCTTATGACTACCATCTCTACACAAACACCAAGTGGCAAGAGTTCAAATTAACACATGTAGGCTACATACATACTATGACAACACCTACCCTTTCATAAATCACTCCTACACACTACAAAATCACACACAATCTCATTCATTCAAAAAACACATCCATACCCACTTCCAAGACATAATTTCCAATCTAATTCCCACCTCACAACACTGTTCTACCACACACTTGTCATGCCAACAGTTCTCACATTTCAATACATTGCGGCGGTCATACCATGTATCGCTATGCGGTACATCTAGTTTACATACATTTCTACAGTGAAACCAGTCAAATTCTGTGACTGGATATAAACTAAATGATTTTTCATGTAATTTCAGTTACTTATTTTCAGTAAGACATTAATAACATTGTGTAGTAGGCCTAAATTTGCATCAGTTTATGCATTAGATGATGTTATTTAATAGGTTACTGTGCTAATCACTGACTCCATCAAGCAGACACGTGGTTGAATATTTCCTTTCAACTAACTAAACTGCATGGTAAACATTCTGTTCCAATGAGATCGCGGACTGCTGGAGGGCATGGGCGGAATAAGTCTGATGTCAACAAACTGGCTCCGAAAACCTTTCTCTTGGTGTGATTTTGTTGTGCAAGTAGTTCCGCCAGCTCGCGTTACCGAGCCAAGATGGCTTTACTCGGGCGCGTCCTCACTCTTCGTTTCAGAGGTGTTAACAGGGTTTGGACCATTCAACCGCTTTTCTTTGTAAGTTTTTTTTTTCGTGAAAATTTGGAATCTAAACCTAGTTGCACGCTTACATGACATTGTTTTGTGCGTATGAGCATTGCATTCATTCTTGTTAAAACTGTTCCTTACCTAAGTATAAGTTGAAAACTTTTCAGAACATCGCTCATCCATTGGAATTTTTTAAGGAATATAAAGTGTCTTTTCCTATTTTCGCACACACACACACACACACACACACACACACACACACACACACACCTTTTTAGGTAAGATAAATGGAATTTTCCATGGTATTCGTCGAGACATGTCTAAGGAAAGCCAGGCTCATCCCCTGTCTGGAAAAGTACTAATGCTAAACCACACTGGTAATAGATAGTCCATAGACAAAACATTATAGTAATACTAGTTGTAATGCTGTTTAAGAAGTTAAAAGAAAAAAATAGCTATTGTGTGTGTGTGTGTGTGTGTGTGTGTGTTCTTAGGAGAGGCTACGAACACCCGCTACTCTTTCCACTGTGTTTTGCAGCTCTCAGGCTCCACCCCCAGGTCAGCACCCAACCATGCCATAGTTTGTGATGGATCTGTTTCTGTAGTGCATGTGTTATGCATGTGTCATATAGGCCTATGGGTTTTTGTGAGACAGGAACAATATATGAATGAATAGGTGATTGTGTGGTGCGTAAGTGTATGTGTGTTTATTTGTGTTTTTGTTTGTATGTGTTAGTGATTGAGGTTCAGTACCGTCATGGCCGCCCTGTCCTTCAGCTTATGTTGCCGTCCCGTGGTGAGGCTTGCCGCTTCCCTCTCAGACCAATGATGATGACTGTGGCTGACTTCCTGTCTGACATCCAAAAGGAGGACCCTGGGGTAATCACAACCGCCGTTCTTAATGCAGGTAATGACCACAGCCACCACACTATGCAATCACCACACTATAGCACCATACACACTGCAGCACAGGTAATCACAGCCACCATACTCACTACAGGTAATCACAGTCACCACACTCACTCCATGTAATCACCAAAGCCACCACACTCACTGCATGTAATCACCACACTATAGCACTATACACACTGCAGCACAGGTAATCACAACACCCACCACACTCTCTGCAGGTAATCACCACAGCCACCACACTCACTACAGGTAATGACTACAGCCACCACACTCACTCCATGTAATCATCACACAGTAGCACCTTACTAACACTCCTTTTACAAGTTAGGATTGTCTGTTTATCTTGACGAAGTTGTCTGTATGTATGAAATATGTCACAGTGGCTGTGTGTGTGTATGTGTATGTGTGTGTGTGTGGTAGTGAACCTCCATAATTAATGTGTATAACACACAATAATCACCTATTCATTCACTTGTTCTCATTGTGTGTGTGTATCAGATGGAGAGAAGGTATCCTCCACTACACTACTGGACTCAGTTCTAAAAGAAAACTTCCAGCTGGTCGTCAATGACACCACCTACACTGTTATCTCACCCTCCAATGGTAATGTCCAACACATACATACACCAAACACACACATGCCCAGTGCACAACCAAGAATTGAGTGTTCTTATATATTGTCTGTTCTTACAGTAAGTAGTCTGTGTGTGTGTTCCTCCTTATTGTGTGTGTGTGTGTGTTTGTATGTATGTGTATTGTGTGGTTCTGTCCTACCATCTGTGTGTATGTGCGTGTGATCAGATGAGCTGTGTCATGAGCACTTAACGGGGCTGGATGATGTAAAGATGTCTGTGCATCTGCTCTACATGGCCCTGCACCTGCCTGACCACCAGCGCCTTAAGGAGAGACAGCTCCTGGAGACCTTGGATGCCCTCAGGCTGCAGCTGCAGCCCCTGGAGGAGGTGTGTGTATGCGTGTGTGACAGAGAGAGAGAGAGAGCAGGACTTTGGATATTTAAATAAATATTAGGCCCTGGGCCAGACAGGCCCCTCAACTTACCATGCCCACAGCATTTCAGCCCCATACATAGCACAGTCCATGGTATGGCGGAAGTTAGGGCATGTCTCAGTGCATGTTAAATCACTATAGTTTACCTGGTTTCCCTTAAGGTTATGGGGCACTGTTTTTTATATAGTATGTCACAAAATGAATATTTGTGTGTACATTGATGTCTTTACCTTTTATTATTTGAAAGTATTTTACTTTAACTGTTACTATTTTATTACGTGTGTGTGGTAAGGCAGATGCGTGCTAGTGTAGAGGCGCGTGCAGAGGCTGAGTCCATGCGCTATGTGTGGGCTGGGCTGGCGTTCATGTCGGTGCAGGGTGGTTTCCTGGGCTGGCTCACCTGGTGTGTCTTTTCCTGGGACGTCATGGAGCCTGTCACCTACTTCATCACCTACACCTGGAGCATGGGCCTGCTCGCCTACTTCATACTCACACAGCAGGTAAACACACACACACACACACACACACAAGCACACATATAGTTATGCATATATACAGTATCTCACAAAAGTGAGTACACCCCTCACATTTTTGCAAATATTCTGTTATATCTATTCATGGGACAACACTAGAAATTAGTAATTAGTAATTAGTGAAAAGTAGTCAGTTTATTAGCTTGATTTGGCATTATAGATTTATTGTAGCAGTATAGATTTATTGTCTTCTGAAAATAACTCAACATACAGCCATTAATGTCAAAACAGCTGGCAACAAAAGTGAGTACCCGTAACAATGAACATATCCTAATTGTGCCCAAACTGTGGAGCACTGTTTTTATGCACTGTCTCAACCCCTATGGACTTGAAATTGTGTACGTTTACGTGTTTAAGTGTAGGTTTTTTCATCAAGTGTGCTATAAAATTGCAAATGTCTGAGTGTAAAGCACTAATTGAGCTTTTAGGTTTACAGACTTGGTTAGCACTGTTAATAGTTTCAGAAATTGTGCCAAAAGAATCACTTGACTTGCATGATAACTTTCATGCCCTAGTGCACAGAGCTAACCTGTCAGTCAAACCCCAAGCCTTGTTGAGTGATACACTGGCAAAAAATGAAACATGTCAGGTGTGTATAATGAATGTCTTGTAATTGACAATTGTAATTGTAATTGACAGGGACAGTGCTTACCAGGGTGGTGCCACACATGCTGGACACCACCTGAGCAAGTTTATCTTGGTTTCATTAATGGTCTCATCAAATGGTGTCCAGTGTGTGTGGCAGCACCCTGGTGAGCACCAAGACAACTGTCCTGACATGCCTAAAGTGGTGGAAGCATCATGGTCTAGGGCTGCATGAGTGGTGCTGGCATTGGGGAGTTGCAGTTCATAGAGGAAAAATGAATTCCAAGTAGAGCAAGATCCCCTCTCTACGGAAACTGGAACTGGCCAAGGTCCTAAACCCATTTGAGCACCTGTGGTGCATCCTTAAGCAGAAGATCTTAACATCCAACAGCTCTGTGATGTCATCATGAAAGAGTGGGAGAGGATTCAAGTAGAAACCTGGGGGGTATTCCATCAGAGTTGCTAAAGATGGCTGTGTTTAATGTAGTGTCAACTTTGACAAGAGGCTGAAACCATTCCAGTAACCTGCATCTGCTCACTTAAACAAGACTTAAATGAGCCGCAAACATGCTCGACACTAAACCTATATAGGTGATTTAGGAATACCTGATTCACTGTCGGAAAATTAAGGCAGAACCAAAAGAATTACAAGAATGAAACTTTACTGTCTTATTTTTGTCTTTTGTTTGTTGGGACAAATTTGAAATCATTGATTGCATTCTTTGAGACACCGATTGGATGGCTTGTTTGGAGTATTTATACACAAATCAAGCTGTATCCCTGGTGAAAAGATCAAGGCATTACCGCACATTATTTGACTAATTAATAGGTAATAGATTTCCTCCTCAGTGTGGGAAGTCAACATTTAGTGAGTCATGAGGTGTGAAAGAAGTGTGACAAAATGCACAACATTGGCCAGAAGTAAATACAACTAGAAAACCTCTATAGGGCAATATAGGGACACTGATGCAATACAAATTTCACTCCACCAAAATGAGTCATCTGCTCCTTGTCCTAGTACACGCTCAATGCTCAATTAGTGCTTTACACTCAGACATTTGCAATCTGTTCCAACGCACCTGCAAATACTATCAGGTATCTGCTAAAAGCTATGAAGCTAGTGCTGCAGTACCTGTCTCAGGCAGTCTGAGAAGGACACGCACTACACAGTATCTCAGAAAAACGCTTGTTGCTGCTATTGTATTGTGCCCATGTGTGTAGTGCATTTGTATGTGTGATAGGTAGGGCTGATGTTATGACTTGTACACGCATACACTCACATATTTACAGGGACACAGCTCTACACAGACTGTCTCAGCAGCCAATCAGGAGTTCATGTATGCTGACGCCAAAGATCGTTACTTCCTGTCCCAGCTCCACCACGCTGCAGCCAGAGAGGGTTTTGACATCACACAGTACAACAAGCTCAAGGAAGAGGCTAACAAGGTACCATACACAAACACACACAGACACAATATATGTGTTCATGTTTGTACATATTCATATTTTATGGTATATTTTCTGTCAATGTTTATTTAGTTGTATTTTGTAGTTAATTCTGTATAATCCCTGTCTTGTTTTGTTTGGTATGTTTGTGCATGTTGAGGTGGAGTGTGATTTGCGTCGCCTGAGGAATCCCATCAAGCTGCAGTTACCAGTGGAGCATATCCAACACTGAGCTTCTCAGTCACACTCTTGAGAGGACTGGACTGTAAGCTGCACATCAGCTGACTGCCCTGTCTACATGGCCTTAAGATTGATCTGGTTAGGAACACAAGAGCAGCTCAATCCCCCGAGAGACTGCCTCAACTTCATGGTTCTTCTGTTATGTTTATGTAACAATTAAAAAAATTACTATATACTTCAATTTGTATGTCTCCCATTACTGTAAAACTCTAAAACCATTATGTGGAAATAAAGAGAAATTTTCTTGCTACTACTGTAGGTGTGTGAAACTGGGTATCCCCCAATGCAGAAACTGGGCATATAGACGTCATGGTGAAACAGGCTATAAATTGGTGAGCATAGAGTTGAACCAAAGAGTATAAAAGCTTTTATACCACGCCTGTCAAACTCAAGGTCCGTTATTCTATTTAGCCTCCCAGGTAATATCTAATGTCTATCAGAACTGGCTCATAGGTATTTCAATGCACTGTTGAACTGCAAGTACCACAATACCCACTGCACTGGTATTATTAGATTTAGATTAGATTAGATTCAACTTATTGTCATTACACATGTATAAATACAGGTAACGAAATGCAGTTTGGCATCTAATCAGAAGTGCAAAGAGCAGAAAGTGCAGTATATACAGTATGCAGTATGTACAGTTAAAGAGCAAATTATATACAGATAAGAGTAGTAATAATAAATAGGCAGAAGAGCAATATACATGTAAGGTGAAGAGATAATAAGGGTAATATACAGATGTGCTATATAGATTCAATATAAGGGCAATATACAGATGTGCTATAAAGATAGTTATGTACAGATGTATTAAGTATATACAGATGTGCTATAGAGATAGTTATGTACAGATGTATTAAGTATATACAGATGTGCAGTCCAAGGGCTATAGCAGCATAGCTATAGCGGGAGAGTGTGAAGTTCAGTGAGGGACAGAGTTCAGTAGTGTATTATATCAGTCGAGGCCCAAAAGAGAGTATGCTTTGAATCTGAAATCTTATTGCAATAATTAGGGATGCGCCGATCCAATAAGTTTTAATGATCAACCTGCAAATATTTAACCTGAATGGTTCCTGTCAGTGAACATTAAGTGTGCTTGTCAGTAATGTAGCAGCCTAAGGTTGCTCACCAAAAGGATAACAAAAACTGCATATTGCAAGACATATCTCTCCTATAATTCAGTGAAGGTTCTGCTCGAATTGTTTATAATTATTTATTGAAACAGATGCAATAGAAAACATAATCAGCATCTGCAGCAGCCTATGGATTTCCACCAGCACCTTGCATAGAAACAAAGTATGTTTCACTGAAGTCCTGTTGCATTTGGTTAGGCCCACAAACATCAAACACAATGTAATGACACTGGCACACACTTCTTTTTAAAATAATAATTTATTATATATTTATGTTTGTGTGATTTTGTTCTGTTTTGGCAATAAACACTAAGGATGATGCCTATCTCCTAATTCAATAGGGATATCGGATCGGTATTGAATATCAACCGATATACAAAACCTATATCAGAATAAGTCTGGAATAGTTGGATTGGTGCATCCCTAGCAAAAATTGAGAATCTAATAGGCCCAAGATTTAGGCCATTTTCAGATTCATGTGTGAAACGTAAGTTCATAATAAATATTGAATATGTCCCTCGACTTGGACCTAGTTTTCATATTTCTGCTCACTGCATATTTGAGTTTGACACCCCTGCTTTAATATATATTGGACTAAGGCCATTGTGGGTAGCCTTGCAGGTTAGTATTTTAAAATTGATTCAATATTATAGTGCAATGCTTATTTTTCACTGGTGAATCACTGGTCAATATTTCACAATAATTCACCACTGACCCATCACATAACTGATTGGTGCTAAGAATACATACATTAAGCAGCCAAATTCGTCTGCAATAGCTTGTTTCTGGCTCACTCGTATTGCTAACATTTAGTGTTAGCTGCAATTAGCTTGCTAACACGCAAATTGGGTCTAATCAGTGTACACAATAAACTGGTTGACCTTACTTGTAGAAAATAATCATAATGACGTTCGGGTTTTCTAAATTTCACCTACAAAACGGCAAGTAGGATATATCAATCAATTTAGTGTTTAAGTAGCCAAATTTGGGGATTGCATTCAAGTTGTATCTAGTTGACATAGCAAGCTAATGTAACTTGTGATGGTTTTAAGGATAGATGCTAACTAACGTCAGATGAATCTTAATACGGGGCTCTGCTAACGTGTTCGTCTTCGGGTCCTACGCTCTGGGTCAAAAATTCTAGAGCGGAGCGTAGCGCTCTAAAATCTTTGGTCTGGGTCCTTCAATAAAAACTCAGGCAGATCTGTTTTTTTATTGATCCTGGGGTGGAAGCCTTTCCCGACATCTTGACTTGGATCCTGTCTGCTTGCTTGAGAAGATAACCCGGCTGCGGCGATTTTTGGTGTGTTGCTGAGACGATGTCGTTCCATCCTCTAGGCGTGAAGATTAGCTCTCCAGAAAATGTTTTACGGTTCTGTTAGGGCTCAACGACCTGCTAGGGTCGACAGCGACTTAACTCCCCTGCAACAAACCACACAGACGGCAAGTTCCAGTTCACTCTTTATGGTCCATTGACGTAGGGTAAAACTGAGATATAAATACAATCTATTCAGAGGGCGATTTAACAGACCGCTTATACAGGCTAGGTTAGTTAAACCATGATGTAGCGTAACAGACACTAGTCAGTCTACTCACTTTTCAGCAGTAGTCTTGCAATTAATAGTTTTCAAAGTTGTAACTAAGTAATTTATTCGCATTTAATAAATTATAAACCTACAGACGATGCCTTCAAAGACAACCTTGAGGCTCAGGAAGAAAAATACAAGTTGAGTCTTCAGGCAAGACTTGAGCGCCATATTCTGTTTCCGAAGTAGACTAACGTGACATTATCAGTCGATTATTTTAACACGAAGCACTACCAACATCTGCCAGTAGATGACAGTAATGGTCTGAGAATAACCATATAAACTGGATTTCACAGCACTGAAAACAGGAGCAGTAAATTAAACCAGGGGTTCTTAAACTTTTTGGGCCGGGGACCCCACATGGAACAGAATTTTTTTCAAGGACCCCTCGCAACAAAAAAAAATATCCATATAAGATATAGCCATTTGTTCTTTCAGATGCTTTTAAACTCCTATTCTCTTATTCTATACTGATCTCTAGTATTTTTCTCCCCATAAGATAAGTTTATACTTTGCAGCTTTTTCACGGACCTCCGGCAGTATTCTGTATATTGCAATTACATTGCATACCATTTTGGGGGCGTGTGATACTGTTGGGTAACGTGTGTGAGAAGGGTTTGACCCTGTTGTCCCTCATTTGCTCAGATGCTATGTTCATGGAGATATTTCTCTGCCATGCTGGTGGTAGTTAGATACTACTAGAAATATTAGCGTCAGCGCTGGTGCTTCTCTTTAAGAGTGAAAGGAGTAAAATGGTATAGAGTTTATGGCAAGAATATATACGGCAAGAGATATTTGTTGTGCTGACTTACACCGCTGAATCTGGAGTGTTTTTCATGTACTTCAATGCATATTACTGGAATAAAAGACTAAGTTGCTGCCTATTACCAAATAAAAAGAACACATCCTCCTTTTTCTTTGAGTTGCTTAGATATGGCAGGCAAAGCCACATCCTATTGTCGGGGAAAAAAGCGATCTCAAAAGTTTTACTGTATTGAAGTTTTTTGCACCGTACTTCTGTTTCTGCTTGTGCCTTGCTTCAAATCAAGGCATGCACCAGTTATGTTGCATTGTTCTATAGGAAATCAACTGAATTAGACAGCTTGGAGGTAAAAAAAAGCATTTGGGTGTTTATGCAAAACATGTGTGCAAGCTTGCATACATGGGATTATCTGTGTACTGTGTATGTGACGTTACCTTAACCTCTACACAAGATCAAAAGATCTGGCAGAACTGCAGCACTATGGTGATGAGCTTAAAGGGAATGATGATCTTGCTTCCACTCTGCTTCACTGCGACTGAAACACAGCATCAAGATACTTTGTTTCTTGGAATATTTTGAAATTGACAACACTGTTCAATTCAGTCAACATGAAATGCATCATGATACCAGACTCTATCTGTCATTCTCAACTGACGATCTCATTGTCTAAACACGCACATCAGATTGTCTCTGACATCTACATAGATAAAAAAACATTACTTCTGACTTCTTGTTAAACTTTTTTTCTTTAATTGTAGAAATTACTACACAGACTTGAACACATGATAGGCATCAAAGACACTGCATTAGCCTGGTTCAAATCATACCTCTCTGGTCGCTACCAGTTTGTACACGCTCATAATGAGTCATCAACCCATACCAAAGTAAAGTTTGGTGTACCCCAAGGCTCAGTGCTAGGTCCCTTGCTGTTCTCCCTGTACATGTTACCTTTAGGATCTGTTATAACATGGTATTACTTTCCACTCCTATGCTGATGATACCCAGCTTTACCTTTCTATGAAGCCTAATGACTATATTCCAATGACTAAACTTGATGCATGTCTCCTAGACATCAAAACCTGGATGACTAATAATTTCCTTTGTTTAAATTCTGATAAAACTGAAGTTATGATGATTGGCCCTAAACAGCTGACCAACACTCTACCCCATCACCAAAACTTACTCAGTGGCCTGTCACTGTCATGTAATGCAAAAGTTAAAGACCTCGGGGTAATTATTGACCAGGACCTCTCTCTAAATAGTCATGTACAACACATTTCAAAAACATCTTTTTTCCACCTACGAAATATTGCTAAGGTTAGAAAGTTTCTATCCTTTGAGGATGCTGAAAAATTAATACACGCATTTATTACTTCCAGGCTCGATTATTGCAATGCTCTGTTCTCTGGGTGTAGCAATACTTGCATCAAAAACCTACAACTAATACAAAATGCTGTGGCCCGAACACTCACCAGGACTAAAAAATATGAACATATCTTTCCTATCCTTGCTTCCCTACATTGGCTCCCTATTAAAAGTCAAATTGATTTTAAAATACTCCTCCTAACCTACAAAGCCCTCAAGGACGATGCACCAACATATATTAAAGACTTACTTGTCCCTTACCACCCTCCTAGAAGCCTAAGATCCCAAAATGCTGGTCTCCTTGTAATCCCAAGAATATCAAAATCTACGATACGAGGAAGAGCCTTTTGTTACCATGCACCCCTCCTGTGGAATAATCCCCCCCCCCTACATTCGACAAGCGGACACTCTCAATACCTTTAAGTCTAGACTTAAAACCTTCCTCTTTACTGTTTCCCATAGTTAGGGATGGTGCATGGCAAATCATCACTTCTCATGGGTCTTTTAGAAGGGACTGCCTCTGCTGTTGCCCCCAGTTGCGAGGCATGGCAGCCACTGACCATCCCTGCAGTGGTGCTGGGTTACCATGCATCATACCTTAGTTATGCTGCTATAGCCTAGTGCTGCCACACAACCTTCATGTGTCATGCCGTACAACTCTCTCTCTCTCTCTCTCTCTCTCTCTTTCAGCTCTCTTTCAATAGTTATATATATATATACATATATATTTATACACATATATGTATGCCCAAATTACACATTTGCTTTCTGATGTGTGAGCCTGGCCTAATTCACTATTTTCCTCTGTCCACAATTATCTTTGCTGAGTGTCATCCCTGCCTCATTCCGGCGGACTCCTCTTACCCTCCCCTCCTGAGTGGACTACAACCAACACTACGGGAGGCCTATGTCAGGACCGACTCCCATCACAGAGGACCTTCCTGGACGCCGATGCTGGGCCCGACTCCCCTTCCTGAGGCTTTGTGATTGACCCCTCCTCACAATGGCGCTGTCAAATGGACCCTTGCTGTTACCCCCATGACCCATCTCACTCCTTTGAGTTTGTCACTATGCCTGGCCGCTGCTACATTGTCCAGTCATAATTCCTGATAACCACCTATAGACTGACTACCATGTAATGTAAAAGTGGGATAATACTCTATTATGAACTATTATGAACCTTAGCTAAAACCATAGGCAACTTATAGTCTGTTATGGTTACTACTGATTGTAATTTTTCTCCATGACCCCTGGCAGTTGGGTTAGCCCCTTGAGTCATGGATCTGCCCAAGGTTTCTTCCTAGATTAACTGAACATAAGGGAGTTTTTCCTTGCCCCTGTTGCTCTTGGGTGCTCCTTCTGTGAAGCGCCACGAGACAATACTATTGTAAAAGGCGCTGTATAAATAAAACTGAATTGAATTGAATTGAATTGAATTTGATATTTAATCTCATCTTCAAAAGTTTACTGACATCTGAGTTTAGTGACATCATCATTTAGACACTAAATATAGGTCATTGCCCAGAGGACTTAACCTCCCTTCCTGAATATGAATTTGGTTGTTTTATTGGAAATTTTGGCAGGCACTACCAGGGGTGAGAATTGATAGATTCTATTGATAGGATTTTATCAATATCAATGCCACTGTCGATTCTACAAATCAGTCAAATTCTTTTCAGTTCCTTACTGTTTAGAAGGTGTTTTACACAGGTTGTGTCAGAGAGATATGAAGCATTCAATTCACAGTTCACAGTTCTACTTGGTCCCTGCTTCTTGATTCCCACACCTAGGCACTACCAGCCTCATCAATAGATGTATGTTGAACATGGATGCATTTGAATACAGTGCAAATTCAACACAGGGGTGTGTACTGTCTGTGCTGTGTCTCAAAGTCTCAAATAGAGGACTATGCTGACATATTGTGCATATGATGATGGGACAAGTCTCATTTAGGTCTACCAAAATAATCAATAGTCTAAACAAAGTTTACAAAGGCATATGCCCTGTAGATGTGATATAGTTAAGCAATAAGTTGCAAGAAGCCGTTCTGTACCATGAAAATACAGCTGAGGGATGTCGTTAGGCACGAGGCGAGCAAAGCTGATTGCAGCTTAACTCCCTCAGATGTGCTATATTCAAGGTGTAGAACAGACTCTAGAGGCTTATTGCTTACCGCACATATCTAGCTCGGTTTCATTAGACAAAGCCACAGTAACAAGAAATGTAGCGATTTATTCCTGAACATCAATTCCTTCACCAAGAAATATATTTCCTTCAGAAGAATGGTTGCCAAATGCTGCCAATGTAACTTTTGAATGCCGCAACAATGTAGATTGAAATACAGTCTCAGGAAATATACAACGGCATTGAATGTGATTCAACCAATCATAATCAAGGACCTGAACTATCCATTTTAGAACATAATTGCCCCATCTTCCTCCATAGTACATGCCCAATAGATAGATACTGTATGCATTGGCAAATCAAGTGAGCAGCCCAATATATTTTGGTCTCCACCAAAGTAGAGATGAGGGAGGCCAATTAAACCACCTGAATTACACATTTCCTAAAAACTAATATTCTCTAGATTTGATCACACATGCATAGACTTGTTCCACCTTCCTCCATCCCATGCACAATATATAGGGCTAAGACTACATTTAAGATGTGTAACTTCCTGAAGTAGTCATACTCTTCTGTTTTCCCAGTTGATGTACCCAGAATAGACTCATCATGTACACCTGTGAATCTATCATAGTGTTAATTATTTATTCTGGATACAACATTTATCTCTTCAATCTAATGAATTGGTTCCTCAAAGACACTGTGATTTCTAATGAAGGTCACATTTTCAGATGACCTCACTGTCGTCGTGTACCTGGAAAGTAAAATAAACAGAATGCCTAGTTAGAGTGAGTAAGCCCAGAGGTTGCATATGGTTAGCACTAGAAGGTATGATATTGTTAGGCCATGGCATGGAACATTTTCGTTACATAATACAGCGCCCTGACTGGACATAACAAATGTCATCTGGGATCACTGTTGCTGGTTTGTAGTTCTGGCTGGTAAGCTGGTAGATCAATTACCTGGTAAACAAAAACAGGTGTAAGCACTTTGGATAAATAGGTTGGGTTCGGTCTGAGCCGCACACTTGAATCATCTACGCCCCACTGAAGGCACAGGTGGCTGACAGACAATGCATGCAATGGCAAGGAGGAACGATGTTTTTAAGGATGGCCTGATCAATGGGTTCAAATGGTGAACTGCAAAGAAACTCCAGAACAGATGGAAGGTCCCAGGGAGGCGGTCTAGCCACCTGAAGGGGGCGCAATCTCTGTGTTCCCTTCAGAAAAGCAACTATTAAGCGGTGTGCACCAAGGGATGAACCGTTAATGGGTGCACGGTAGCTAGAGAGAGCTGCCACATATACTTTCAATGTGGAATGTGACCTCCCTGCTTCAAAAAGTGACTGAAGGAACTCCAACACTATCTCAACTTGACAAGACAGCGGATCCGTGTGGTGCTTTGCGCACCATGTGTGAAAGAGCTTCCACCGACTTTCATACATGACGCGAGTTGATGGTGTCCTCGCATTCAGAATTGTATCACGAAAAGGTCTACTTGTGCCTTGCCAAACAGACTCCAAATCTGTTGGACCACCTCTGGGTGGAGCCTCCAGTGGCCTGGGTTCAAGGCCCGGTGAAATAAGGTGTGTGCTACACTGTTGTCCTCTCCGCCAAGTGTATCGCCTTTAGAGAGAGAAACTTGGGGTAACCCCATATCCACATTTCCTTGGACAGCTCCAGGAGAGCCAGTGATCTTGCGCCTCCATAGTGGTTCTCGTGAAACACTGTGGACAGATTGTCTGAACGTATCAGTACATGCTGGTTCTGTAATTCTGGTAGGAAATATTCCAGTGCCAAGCGCACTGTCCATAGCTCGAGTAAGTTGATGTGCTCTTGGGCTACTGTCAACGACCATTTGCCCCGTACTGCGCCCCAGCCCGTTTTCAACGCATCTGTTGTTACAACCTCCCTGCTTGATGGAAGCTGCCCCATGGTCACTCCTGTGATAAGAAACTCCACAGACTGCCATTTTTGTAGGGAAGTTAGGCACTTTTCAGATACCATCACTGGTGTGCGCCTGTGCCGTAGGGGGTCCAGCCCTAGTCCCCTTATCCATACTTGAAACGGTCTGGTGTACAGTCTGCCCAGAGCAATTACCTGCGTTGCACTTGTGAGTAGGCCTTGGAGCTTGAGTAATGTTAAGTAAGTCACTGTAGATCCCAATTTCAGGCGCCTGATAAAGGACAGAATCATCTGGGCTCGGTTCAGGGGGAGAGACACCAGCATTGCTCTGGAGTCCAGCCTCATGCCTATAAATTGTGTTGACTGTGTCTGTATTAGATTGCTTTTTTCTCCATTCACAGTGAGGCCCAACGCATGGGTGTGAACAAATAGTGTAAACAAATGGGTGTGAACTGTGTGTGTCTCTTGAGTGCCTGCTGTGTGGTGGGAGCACAGACGAGCCAGTCGTCCAGATAAGGAAGGATTTTGAGACCTTGGGATAAGAGGTGCATAAGTGCTGCCTGTATGCACCGTGTAAAAATTCTGGGGGCCAAGGCCAGTCCAAACGGAAGGACCTTGAACTGGTATATCTTGCCTTGAAATGAAAAACTGAGAAACCTCTGGTGTGACTGGAACATGAAAGTAAGCGTCTTTAAAGTCCACCAGTGTGAACCATTCTTCTCTGTGAACACTGCAAAGAACGTCTGCAGTACGAAGCATGCGGAAAGGAAGGGCTTTTAACTTTTAAAAAAGAGTTTGACAGCCGACCAACCCAAGTTGCAGTGTTGTGAGCCTTGATGAAAAGCTCATCTGTGTGCCTGCACTCCGCGCTCAGGCAACGTGGGTCTGGGCGAAGCGCCTCATCTGGCGAGACCACCTGGCCACAAAGCATGTGTCCACAGCTGGCATTTTGGCTAGGTTATAGTTCTCCGCATCTGCCATGGCCGACAGGGTCTGCGCAGCTGGAGTAGTCCGAGTCCTCTGAGGGGGTGCTCCAAAGGCCACAGTAAAGTCTGCCACAAAGTCTCTGCAGACGGGGACTGAGAAGCTGTCATGACCACCTGCTCTTTTAAAGAAGGCGCTGGGCTCTGCCGACTGTGCGGGAGGTGTGTCCAGAGCCAGCTTTGCAAGGGCCGCCTTTATAGTGCACTGTAAGGAGGCAATGGGTTCTGCTGCAGTGCCGTTTGACACTGAGGACCCATCCCCGGAATCTTGAGAATGTGTGGTGGAGCCCAAGCTAGCAAGAGGCACTGGCTGCTTGGAAGGCACAGAGCCATTGGGGCTATCAGCACGAAGCGGAAAGGCAACATTGGAGGCTGCAGTTGACAAGATGCCACACTCATCCTCCATTTCTGAAGGCGCACCTAGTGAGGAACTGGATGTGAAAGAACCACTGCTCAAAGCATCCAGAATATTAGGACACTGTGCACAGTGCCCTGCATCAAAGAGACTAGCCCCGTGGAACACTGAAGTAGCACGTTCACCTATGCTAACACTGAACGAAGAACCAAGACGAGCAACTAAGCTAGCAACAATGACAACAGGTCTTCAGTACTTACCACTTTGAAAAAAAGCTTTTAAACAATTATGAAAACACAACCTACCTTTGGCAGACAAGTGGCACTCGCCATCCATCATGCAGCATATCTTTTCCACACACACACACACACATATATATATATATATATATATAATACACATATATATATATATACTCGTAACATTTTCCCTTTATCATGTATTATTATTACTTTATTCTTGAAATCCAAAAGATCCAAAATCCAGAATCCCAAAATTTTTGAGCAGTTAAGCCCCTGAATCCCACAAAGTTCAGTTAACCAATGGGAATGTTTTAACCGTTACTTAGCCACGCCTCTTGCAGATATGATACCCACACTTGTTGTATCACACTGTAGTAGAGTAAATGATTTGTTTGACAGCTAATGCTAGCATTAGCTGCGAACATGATGCCTGGGCAAAACTATGCTAAATTGACGTGACAACTTTGCAAACGGTTGTTTACCTTTCTTACAAATTATAATAGGGAACGTAAAGACCCATACTCATTTTGCAGCCCATGTCAGTGATGAACTCAGTTATTACACTCGTTTAGAACAGATTGCATTGCAAGTTGCGGTGATATTAATGAGCATTAACTTAACGCTACTAACGTAACTTGTAACACATACACAACACAAGCCTAACTGGTGAACACCAACATTATGCAGTGTTTCCCCAAAAATAAAAGAGAATAAATGCAGCGATCCAACAAGGATCATTTAAACTGTTTATTCGGGGAAAATCTCATCGAATTCGTACATCAAGCCTACCATTCTGGCAGCAATCACTTAGTCCGCCCATTAAATAGTGAAGTAATATTGTGACAGGTTATTGAATGCAACAATATGCGAAAGCCTTTCATAATTTTCACTTTTATCAAGGGTTGATGTGTTGACAGCAATGAAATGATGACAATATAAACTATAGAAACTACAGTTGATAACATATGGCTTCCTACCAACGGATAACTGATGTCACAATGGCTGAAAAGGTCATCTGAAAAAAACTCAGGAGTAAGGGTGAGGTTTTACATGGTTTTGTTTTTTAACTTTTCACAAAATACTGACCTGACGGTGTGAATCAGATTCACAAAATCTGATTTAAAAGTCATTTTCATCTAATAAATGAGAGTCCTGCTAATAAGCATTATAGCCTAACATTAGAATTGAGATTTCCATTGAAAAACAAGCAAAACTGTCACAATGGTGGAAAAGGATTAAATATTTGATAACAGGGAAAAGATGTAGCCTACACAAACTGAAAGATTTTATGTTGCTGGTTGGTCTGGTGGTACCAGATGAGGAAAAGGGTGCTCACGGAAAAGGAGTTTACCATGAGAAAGGGCCTTGGTCAAGAAGAATTCTGTCAAATTCTTCATGGGGGTAGTAGCCCACAAGAGGAACTTGCAGCACCACTACATATTATCCTTTATTTTAGCAATAAGCGCTATGAGGCCATTCTATACCGTGAATATAGACAAAGTCCTTCTAAGCCAAGTCCCTTCACTGGGCCTCAATCTTGGAACGCCTTTGGGCAGATATTTGGCATTAACAAGACCAGGCCTTATCAAAATGAATGGGGAGATATCCAAAACTCCAGATTGGCATGTTGTACATACTTAAAAAGTGTATTGCGCGAATCCTTGTTTAAGTCTGAATTGAATGATGTCAAAAGGTCGTCTAAATTGAACGATGTCTAAATAGCACAGCTGTGGGATGTTGGAAGATACAAAGCGAGCAGAGTGAAGCACACATACCTAGCACGGTTCCATTAGACAAAGCCGCAGCAACAAGAAATGTAGCAATTTATTCTTAAATATTAATTCCTCCACCAAGAAGTATATTTACTTCAGGTGAACGATTGCCAAGTAACGCACAAACGCAGCCAACATAACTTTTAAATGGCATAGTCTCAGCTGTACTATATCGGGGAATGTACAACGGCATTGAACGCGATTCAACTAATCATAATCATAATCAAGGACCACAACTATCCTTTTTGAATTTTCAATAATTTAAGGTAAAAGTTATGTATGAATATATATATTCATTATACATAAAGTGACATTTTCAAGAAATGATTTGTAACTGACATGACACACAGTTAAATGTTAATTGAACACACAGGTACACACAGTCAGAGTCGTGGACTTTTTAATAGGTTGCTCTCTAGTGTATGGTCTCAGTGGCAGTCCCTTATTTACTGGTTGTACTTGGAGATGGAGTTCTCAGTGGTTGCCTGTATCCACTCAAAGTAGGATGCCACTGGAGTGTACAGTCCTTGCAGACCCTTCTGCCCGCACCTCTCATGGTAGCCCATCACCCCCCACACGTAAGACACGCCACTGGCGTCCTTACACACCAGAGGACCCCCAGAGTCTCCTTGGCAGTAGTCCACACTGCCCTCCACATCACCTGCACACACACACAGGTACAGTAGCAACAAGTGAGATGAAAGTAAAGTATATGACAAGATGGGAGAGATTTCATATTTTGAAGTGCAGCATCTTCCTCTCACCTGCACATATTTTCCCCTCATACAGGCTCTCTTGATGGTGGGACTCACAGTTGTCAAGTAGCATCACATTTGCCCAGTGCAACACATTTGGCAATCTGCCATCTGTGGATATTAATTTAGCATTTAATCGCCTTTTTGAATAATCTTCAATGAGTATATGTGCCTACCCTGTATCTAAACATAACATAATATTCATTTAGTCCCACCCACTTCTCCTCCCTTGTAGCCTCTGCTCTTCCACCATTCAGCACATCCTCCTCACTAGAGGTTAGTGTTCTACACTGAGCTCTTGTCTGGATAGGCTGTGTCCCCTATCCACCAGACCCGCTCAATCCTCCCAGTCCCACCCTTGGCTCAATGATTCCCTCTAGTTACTGCACACCAATCTCAGAGCTTATGAGAGAAAATGGCACAAAAAAGGTCCTTCCGATTTGAACATATTCCAGTCACTGTTATTATCTTCTCATCCAGTGTCAATGCTGCAAAGAAGGCTTTCTACAATGACGAAATTCACAATGGCACTGACATCAAGAAACTAGTCTCAACCTTCAAAACTCTACTCAACCTTCCGTCACCACCACCCACTACCAATCTGACAGCAGATACTTCTGCATCGTTTTTTATTGGCAAAGTGGCTGTCATCTGCAGCCAGTTCACTGAACCGCTCACAAAGGGCATCACCGAACCTCTAGCATGTAGCATTCTCACTACATACATTCCTCGCTCTTCCCTAATATGAGTGCCACTAACTCATGCAGAAGTCCTACGGCATCATTTTCTTCATTTACCCCTTTCATGGAGAGCAATGTGTATAAAGTCCTACATGTGGCCGTCCTACTACATGTCCGCTGAACCCTATTCCAACCAACCTCATGCAATCCATAGCCCTCAATGTCACGGCAGCAATCACACATGTGATTAATGCTTCACTGATATCAGGAACATTTCCAATGGCATTCAAACGGGCTCAGGTAACACCACTATGCAAGAAACCTTCCCATGCTCCCACTTAAGTGGAGAACTTAAGTGTCGGCCATTCTCTTTACTCTGTCCCTTTCTAGGACCATTCATTGAAAGGATGGTTTTCAAACAGGTCACAGAATTCCTCTCTCAACCTCCCAACCTCATGTTTTATGTTTTTATTTATTTTATCTTAAAATAAAAAACATGCCGATTAAAAAAATCATGATGGCTGGATAGGCTATTGAATGACCGTTGGAATTTTTCAAAATATATGGACTGTATTTTCTTCAATATAGTTTCATTAAGTGTTGTTATTGAATCATATGAATAAGACTGCCTACTCTTCATTTGATATGAACAGAAAAAAAACATTATTTTTACTAATATCAGCAGTGTTGGGAAGTGATGAATTACATATAACGCAATTACGTAATTTAATTATAAAATAAAAGTAATTTGTCATAACTAATGTAAATGTACGTAATTAAATTACCATTAAAGGAAATATTAAGCATTACAATTTCAGTTACATCTGAATATCTTCTGTAGAAACTATATGTTTAATAATATCAGTTTTGTTTTGCTGTTTTTTCTTTTGTAAAACGTTTAATGTCAAATATTTGATTTTGCAGGCATAGCTATTCAAAAATGTGTGTTTTAATTGGGGAGTATTAGGGATTTTTGTTAAGACTTCAGTCACCTCAGCATGATCTCACACTAAAGAGGTCTGACAATGCTGTGGCGAGAGATTTTAAAAGACCAGGTTTTTTAAACTTTTGATCACATTTACTTCAGTATCATGAATATACTATCTAAGCACTCAGGAGAGAGATAACAATTAATCAATACTTCCTAAGCAAAAATATAAGAAGTGACTAAAAGTTTTTGTGTGTCGGTACTGACATTTTTTTAATAAACTTTTAAATGTTTAAATGAATTAAAAGTTCAGTCTATAATTAATGTATCTTTCAAACGTTGTTTGTAGAAGTAATCAAAAAATCCTTTAGAAGAAAAAATATGACATTACAAAAATATTTTGGCATTATTTTCATGAATTGAAATTTAAGGTTTAGGGTTTGGGATAACCACCCTTCTATTCAGGTCCCACCGTCATTGTTCTTTACGTCTTTGTAGACATCTTTGGTGTAATCCCATGGCTTCATAAACTTGCATTTATCCTTATGATGCGTAGCCGGTATGGGAAACATTCAACAGCACATGGAGCCACTTTTGGATCTAATTCAATCGGTTTCACCAAGATCCAAGGGGCGCCCCACCTTATTTCTGATTGGCTAGAAGTGTGTGGTTGAGAATTAATGTTGCACATTTGTTAGATCCAAAGAAATGTTTGTTAAATCTCTTTTAAATCCGGCATGGCACCTGAATACTATCAGCCCTGGGCTTTGCATTATTCAATATAAGAAATATTAGACCATACCTAACCCAACAGGCCACCAATTTTGTGGTACAAACCATGGTTATCTCCTGCCTGGTACTGACCATGGTTATCTAACGCCTTCTAACAGGCGTCCCAGCCTGTGCTGTGAAACCACTACAGATGGTCCAGAACACAGCGGCAGGTCACTTCCCCCTCTCTCCCCTTCCCCCTCCCCTGCACTCATTTTGCACTTGACTCCACGTCTGCACTCTCACCTCCTAGTGGTATGCTTCTAAGATTTCTATATAGCTTGATTGTGAATCATCTTTTGTAAGTCTTTTTCGATAAAAGTGTCTGATAAATGCATAAATGTAAATGCAGTCACACAAGCTTCCGTATCAGTCTTTTGCTCTGGGGGCAATGGGTACACAAAATACTGAAGTGGGCACAAAAAACACAAGATATGCTGTACCTCATTAGCATTAAAGATGTGCTTAGCAACTCTGGTTTTCTTTTTTGCATTGTTGTTGCAATAGCAAAAAAGGTCATCATCACAGGTCACTTGCTGGATCCCCTGCAGTTTGCCTATGGAGTAGTAGGCATATCAGTAGATGATGCAGTGAACATGGGGCTGCACTTCATTCTGCAACACCTTGACCATTCAGGGGCCTATGCTAGGATCCTGTTTGTGGATTTAAGCTTGGCGTTCAAAACTATATTACCTAAAATCGTCACTGCCAAACTCTCTCAGCTCACTGTATCTCCTGCCATGTCAGTGGATCTCCAGCTTCCTGACTGACAGGAGTCAGCATGAGCGGCTGGGAAAAGTCAAATCTGGAACACGGACAAACAGCACTGGTGCACAACAGGGATGTGTCCTTTCCCCACTGCTCTTCTCCCTCTTTGGCTATTAACACACTTTTCCTACACATTACATACTTTATCATACTTTCCAAAATTTACTTCCAGTATGCATCTTTCACACTACATTTGCATTATTGCATTGCATTTGCACATTACTTTTTGCACTCTACATCCCATTCCCACTGCTTTTCCTTGGATATTGTGCCTTATTTGTATACTATATTATTTGTACCTATATGTATATGTACCTATATGTATTACGTTGGCCTATATGTTGACCTGTATGTAAATTTTACATCTGTGTACAGCTGACGTAAAGTCTTTCATTCAGGATGGTCACTCTTCCGGGAATTAGCTTTTACATTGGTAAACAATTGAATAATGGGCGTTGGTGGTGTAGTGGTTAAGGAATCTGGCTAGCATACATTCAGTGTTACCCCATCCAGAGATGCTGCAGTTGTGGCCAGGCTGAAACTGCTGGCTAGACCAGGGCACACAAATTGGCCGGATGGCAGGGTTCCTAGAGGGTGCACATTCAAAACTGCCCCTTGGCTTGCTCAGCTGGAGCAGGGCGATGTTGTTGATGTGGGTGGAGGCGTTAAAGTCAGGGTGGACAAGCACCCGCTCCAGGGCATCCACATCAGTGGTGGGCTGCAGCCGACGCCGGTGCCCCAAAGAAAACTTCAGCTTGTAAACCTCTGGCTTGTGCCTGCTTGGGATATGAGATACAGGTGGTCATGAAGAAACACACACAGTTGCAAACCTATTTAAAGTAAAACTATGTGGTTTCTAGTTATTGGGTTTTTTTTTTATAATGGAGCTCCCCATACAGTTGCAGAATGTGTTGTGATTTGCACTACTGTCTGAAATCCATGCCACAAATTGTAAGCCAAAAGGGCTGGAATCAGCTTAGTATTTTGGCACTGCATAGATAACACGATCATAATCACATGGTCATCATCAGCCAGGGCCATTCATCCAAGTTAAGACGGAACGTTACAAAAACGACCAATATTCAGATATTACGTCATGGTTGCATTGTGTCCTCCACATGACATTCCCACTTGGTTATTTTCTGGTATTCCAGAATGGAATTGTGTCATAGAATTTCAGCATAGCAAAGTAAGCACAACAACAGACAACTGAGCCATTACCTTTAAAACGTGTAAGGACACTACATATATATAGGGATAACTCATCTGTTTAGCAAACAAGCAACTCAGGTTTGTATCCCACGTGATGCATGCTTCTCTTTTCTGCTGATCAAAACATTCATCCAAACTACTACTGTGTTTCCGTAGACAAAACTTTCCTAGCAGCCCTTCAGATAACCAAAACTACTTTCATGGAATGTCCCCTACCTAACAGATAACTTTCCCAGAACCATCCCAGAAACAAAAAATTGTTAGTTGCTGACTCTGCGCACAATATGTGAATACGACACTAGTAGTCTGGGGTGTTACCTGACACAGTGGGCAGCAGTCAGCACCCAGCAACCCCCCAGGTACACCCCTCCACACACAGTCTGTCCTCTCTCCTGAATGGCCACCTGCCACGGTATCTGTGTCTGAGAGTCAAAGATCAGATCTTTGCAGATAGGTGGACACATGCTTGAACAGACACACACACACACACACAAATATACATATTCTAATTCTAAACAGCTTATTCTGGCCATAAGTCTGTGCTCAAAAAAAAAAAGAAAGAAAAATGTGAAAAACACATCAGTCACCTTATAGATTTGTTCTTACAGAAATGGTTTAATAGTTCTTGTGGTAAGATCATTTCAATTTATTCTAGTATTAACTGTTTTTATTTAAGATTCAAAGATTCAAAAAGCATTGTCTTTCACCAGACCAAGTGACCAGAAAATTGTCTTAGGTTTGAGGCTCTGAGAAGAAAGGGGCTGAAAGATGCTATGTGTAATAGATGCAATAATTCACACTCCAAACAAAGGTATTGGCAACATGATTTCAAAAACTTGACAAAAATCCCAGATAGCAAAATGCTAGTTGCTACACCAACGGTCTAATGGTCTATTTGCTTGTTCACTTTTGACTATTTTAACCTAAAATATTAAACATAGCTCTTCAAGATGTGAATTGCAGTGCAAGTCTAAAATGTCTGTCTAATGGGAGCAGTTGATAGGAAAGGTGTACTGGATGTAAGATATTGTTTGTAATGGACTTTGCTTTCCTTTCCACTGCTTAGCTGTGTAGGTCCAATTGTTCGTTCTGATAGGTCTGGGTTGTGTAGGATGCAGTTGTATCGTAGCAAAATACAGCTTCTGTTGTTTTTTATTTGTGATTGTGTAAATCAGCTTTATTTGTATTGGAACAGTCATTGCTCGTTGATATTACTCCACTATCAAGTGAACTTCAGATTCAAATATGGAGCAGAGGTTTATACATGACTGTGAGGCGCCTGAAGAAATAGTTCAAATATGGAGCAGAGGCTCCATATTAGCCACCTCAAACCAATATTTTTAAAAATGCCCAGTGGAGATGTTTCAAAACGCTGGATTCTGTGAATACGTGTAAACACGATTAGAAAAAGAAATGGATAAAAAAATATCTGTTTATAAAAATATCTAGATATGTGTAAGCAAAGCTGAGACTATATTGCGCAATCAAAGATTGTTTATCAACCATCCCTGACTAGCTACCCATTTTAATGTTAATATAATAATTATTAATGTCATTACAGTAAAACTGACATAATAAAACATAACCAATATTTTTCTCTCTCTCTGCATATTTTTTCATTGTTCTCCAGACAAATATCACAATTATAAGTGAAAGCCTGAGGCCTGTGTTGAAACTCCATACTGGACACTTTCTGGATGGATACCAGAGACACCACTGGGCACCATAGCACAGGATTACAGATAATGTTCTTTATTGCTTTTTGATTTTGATAGCTTACTGGCTCTGTTGGAACTCCTCCCACGATCCTCTTCCCCCTCACCCTCCAGTTGGAATCGGTGGTGGCAGAAGGATTTGGCAAACCACATTCTAACACCTCCAGAGCGTCACGAAGTGCTTTGATCTCTACAGATATTGAGAACAGGGCTATTAGAGAATTTTGCTAAATTCTTAACCACAAGCGCACACACACATACACACATACACACATAATCATTACCTTCCTTGGGTGCAGAAATGACTGGTTCTGGAGCAAAGAAAGATATCAGTGAAATGTTAAATTAGGTGATGAATGCACAATGCTTGTCTGATTTGAAAAAAATTATATTTATGATAGAAAGAGAGAGACAGAAATAAAGAAAAAGACAAAAGAATAATAAAAATACATGGCAGTGATCAAATATAGTTGTAACTGTGCTAGGGGAGTGATGCATCAGGGCAGATGTGATGAGCTCATCGTCTCTGCCCAGACAGTCTCTGCATCCATCTCCATGCGCACACACACACACAACACACACACACACACACACACTCGCACCTGTGGGCAGGTTAACTGTAATGAGCTCATCGTCTCCCCCTAGACAGTCTCTGATTCCATCTCCAACAGCATGAGAAGGGATGCACACATTGGACTGACAGTGTGAGCCATAGTGTCGACAACCTGGGGGCAGTACACACACACACACACACACACACACAAAAGTACACATAAACAGTGTAAAACAGATTTAATGTCACAAGTTAATGTCACACAGTGCATGTGTGTGTTCTCACACACACACTCTCACACACACACACACCTTTGCAGCACATCTCATCGCTTCTGTCTCCGCAGTGATTGATTCCATCACATGTATTGTCAAGCTTCACACACCTTCCATTGGCACACTTGAACTCACAACTACTGTCTGTGGAGATAAAAAGACAGCTTGTTCGTCACGCGTGAGACTACTGTGTGTGTATGTGTCTGTGTGTATGTGCGTGTGTGTGTGTGTGTGTGTGTGTGTTTGTATGTGTGTGTTGACCTTTATCTTCTGTTTCACAGTGAACCGTTGCAACATCATCTTTGGAAGTGAGTGGTTTCAAATCCCCATAGATGTTACACTCGGCCAGTGAATACTCATGCCCTGTGCACTGCACCTTCACACACACATTAGGTAAACCAGTGCCCTCTGTTGGAACCTCTGAGAATGGCACACTGGCAGCAGCGCTGGCACCTCTGATGAGACAGAGAGAGAGACAGCGACAGTGAGAAATGTAAGTGATATGTGTATTTGTCTAGGAAGTTTATGTGGCTTATCTGAGGATTGAGGAATGATTTTTAAAATCTTATTAGTAAATTACTCAGCTGTTATTCATTGTTGTTTTAGTACTCACATTGCATATTTATATTCATGGTACATACATAACACTTGGCATTCAAAATTGTTGTATCCATGGTTTGGTTCCATTTAAATATGTGATCAAATTATTTAAGTCTTTAAATGTAAGAGTTTGCAGAAAGAGTGGGGTCTCCATCTAAAACAAGAAAAACATAATGATGATGACCAGTCATTTGACTGTCAAATGTAAAGGCATGTACCGGCCTGTGCTCTGACGACACACCACATTGGCTGCAGCCATGTCCCAGCTCTTGGCACAAACCAGCCCACTCTTGGAGATGCTTGGCAATCTCAACTCAATCACCTGTTTCTTTGTCTTCAGAGAGATGCTGAACACATTGTCAGCTGCATAAAGATACACATGACACACACACATACACACACACCTACTCAGCAATTGTTACCTGTAGTGTATGTTTTCCTGTATATGTGTCATGGTGTGTATGTTTGTGTGCATATATGACAGTGTGTGTGTGAGTGAGTGTGTGTGTGTGAGTGTGTATGTTTATAAGCATAGAGTATCTCACCACTACATGTGTCCCCAAAGTGAGAGAAAATAGCCTTCCCTGTGACACAGCTTTCTGACAGTGCCTCACAAAGGCTGCCATATGTCCAACCATCAAGGCCACACACTTCCCTGCCAAAGTTACGCACACACTCAAAGGACTTCTTACACACACACGTCCCGTTCACACAGTGCGTCCATGGAGGACAGAAAGCCTTTGCACACGACAGGTGTGTGTGCTTCTGTCTCACACACTCTTCTGAGCCCACATAGTCGTCCATGAGAATGCTTGGAGAGGTCTGAGCAACTGTGTCCCTTGTAACATGGCGAGGGGGGCGGGGTGGTTTACGTAAGGAGCCATCTGATGCTCTCATAGGGAGATGGAGAAGGTTGGTGTCAGAGGGGAAGGTGGGTGGAGGGGTACTGATCTTCATCCCAGGTGCACAATCCTGACTACCTGAGTCACACTGGAAAGAAAAAAATTAAGGAAAAAATGTCCAAGTTAAAAACACCACTGTAGGTTGGTCTAAAATATTATATTATATATTATATTATATATATATATTTGGTCTAACATTAAGATTAAAATGGTTTTGGTTCTTCACTATCTGCAATGATAAAAGACAAAGACAAAAGAAAACCCAACATTACCCTGTTTCTCCAGCTCAGTGTGTGGATGAGTGAGCAGCTTACCAGGTGTGCATTCTGGGTGAATAGAACCAGTAGTAGAGCTCCAGTCTGAAGCCTCATGCTTGTCTTTGTATGAGGAGCATACTGGTTCTCTCTCGCACACACACATCAATATGTTCATGACTCAGGCTCAAACGTTCTGGACAGAAAGTGCTGTGAAACACATGATGTGCAATAATCAAACAATGACTGAAACCAGTGTAAAGGCAGCTACAGCCTTTACTAGAAGATTGAATAAACAAAGTTGCAAAATTCAGCAGTTTGGTTAATGATCACCCCAAACAAAGGCACACATGAAGGGGGCGAGATGAGAGAAAGAATTTGATATTTCTATGTTAGGGCAGTGGTTCCCAACATTTTTTCCTTGAAGTCCCCCTTGCTTGTGTCCAAGACAAACCAGGCCCCCCAACCCCAACTCCTAACTACATACACACACTAAAATGATAAAAAGATTAATTTCAAACTTTTATTTGCAGAAAACAAACAGCAAGTTGGGCACATGGATGGAACACTTTATTTTCTTCTACGTTCTAATAACTTTATGTACTAACATGTCAGCCCTTATGCGGAGATGCAACATCTTGGAATCTCACAGCCTATTCTATGGATATCTGTAATCTGACAGATTTGCACAAGGCGCGGACCCAAGGTTGGGAAACACTGTCTTAGGGTGTTACTGTGTTTCACTACAGAAATGGCACCAATTGTTTTAGCCCACTCACTAATGCAAAAGCATGGCTATTAGGCAGTGCCTAAGATTGTGTGATCAATCAGCATTTCCAATAATGTCAGTTTGTTTTTACCATGGAGTATTCAAAATGAGACAAAAGAGGTGATTAAGTAGCAGTTGAACTTTATTTTGAATTAATTTAAAGAGAAGTCTGAAAAAGTCCAAAAATGGAAAACAGCAGCTGCTTGGCAGGTCATCTGTGAAAACCTAGGGACAAAACATTTATGCGCATTAGCTGTACGAGGATCGGTTTAGAGTTATGCTTGGGAATAGTGATCATACTGACCTCAGAATATTGGGCTCATCTGAGTCGTCAGTCCTTTGACTTCCTCACCCTAGACCACAGTTTTTTCCAAAAACACACTCTGCTCTGCTCCACCTTGATCTTTGGGATTTTCCCCGTGCGAATTTGGCATTGTTAAGTGCTGTCTTACACGCTTTTAAGCAAGGAGGAACACTTCAAGTTTAGTGGCATACCATTTCCTTTCAAATTTATGCGCAGCTTGTTTCATTAAGCAAGTCTGTGTGGTATACCATGGGGCAATTTTTCTGTGTTTTCTTTTGAAGTGGTGCAGTGGAGTTGAATGTGGAGTGTAGTACATTTACAACATTATCACTTAATTGGTCAACTTGGGTTGGGCTTGGAGTAGAGCATTCTAATGTATGCTTATATTAAGCCAGTAAAGGGTCGAGAGGAGAGGGAATTTTTGCTATGCAGTCATCTTTAGATAGGGGGTTATGCTTCGAGTGTAGTAGTAAATCGAGTTAGCAGCTACATAGTCTAATGTGATTTTTAGTTATTAAGTAGTGGTCAGCTAGTGTACGATGTTGAGGTAAGATTGTAAGTTGTTCAATTTGTACTCCATATGTTAGTACAAGATCAATGTTGTGGTTACCTTGATGTGTAGGTGTATGTACATTTTGGCAGAAGCTGATGTGATGGAATAGAGATTAGAACATAATTGCCAGGCTATCATTTGTAACATCCATGTGGATATTAAAATAATCTAATAAAGTTATCTCTTCTGTTTTAATAACTAGAGAGGACAGGAAGTCAGAGAATTCTAAGAATTTAGTGTAGGGGCCTAGGTGTCTATATAATGTAACAATTGTTAAGGGTTTAGCACAATTTCTGTCTTTTTTAAGAACAAGAACCTCAAAAGATTTTAAATTATAATCAAGCTTAGGGGTCATAGCACGGTAACTCTGCCACCTGGACCAAACTCTTGTTCGTCAGGGACAAGCCGAGTTTATGTGACTTTCAATGAGCTCAGCACAGGCCCACAAGGGATGGATACTGTCTTGATTCACAAGTCCAGACTTCCCCAGAAGGAGCTAAAGTTATTGATAAAGCCCATATTGTTATCGGCACACCATCCCGACAGCCATTGGTTCAGTAATAAAACTCTGCTAAACATTTCTTCACCGCGTTTAATATGTATGGGATCATTTGTGCCAACCTACACAAGGGAATCATTCGGTAATCGTAAGGATATTGATCACTCGTTTTGGTGATCTCTGACTGCCTTAATTGGACGTTGTTAGTGCCAATGTGGATAACTATGGTAGGCTACATAACTACTTGTATAGCCGCCAGCACGTTCAAATAGGATTTGATGTTGCTTGCTCTATCCCCAGAGATTGAAGTGAAGTTTCATCTTGGTTGGGAAAGATACTCAGGGGGGAGAATCGATACTAGCTAGCTTGCTAGGGGATGAGCTCTCTGAGTGAATTGCTACTTGCTGGGGGGCAGCAGTCCTATCTGACGCTGAGTTACTAGTCTTCTCTAATGTGTGGAAGTGGCTTTCTAACTTAGTGATCCTCACCTCCAAACTATCCTACTGTCTACATGTGTTACATGTATCATAACAACTGACAAGCCATGCAACAGATAGAGACAGCGAGAAAGAATCAAGTATTTTTGCTACAGAATTTGTGTGGTTTTGTGTGATGCAATAGATTCCCATGCCAAAAGAATAATAAGAAGAGATGCTGGCTATTTGGCCCCCAGTTATTGAAACATTTTAAACAATAGGAGGGCTAATGGTTGTTATCAGAACATTGAACCGAAGCTCATGGACCCTTGGAACATAGGTACCCTACTGTTTACTTACACTGTGCACTCACTTTAAGGCATTTACTGAAATGATGCCAACCTTCTGTGAAATTATAAAGTATAAAGTATTAGTATTAGCACACATTTTCCCAGTACAGAACAACAAAAAAGTTCTGGCAATGGTACATCGGAGGTCATTTGCAGTATGTACCACAGCATTATGCCAGTAAGGAAACAGCAAGTGCATGAGTGCATCTCAGTATCTGTAGTGAGTCATCTGTACAGGCCCAACACCAAACTACACACAGACACAGGTCTCCTATCTCTTCTGCTGTGCAAATGTAACCGAGTGCCACGACCACAATTAGTAACGTAGACCTGCACCGTAAGGGGAGGTCTATTCATTCAATTACTTCCTTACTCCTGTGGCTATATAAAAGTAGCCATGTTTTATGTCTGCGCGAAGCCTGACTCTTTTGATTAACTCTCTCCTAGATCGTTGGTTGCTGGCGGGTAAGAGGGGTTTCGGTGGACATTATATATTCTTAGTAAGTTACATTATTCATTATCTATTTTGTTTGATAGGTGTCCGTGGCAGCTGGTGAGCTCCCTGCGTGTGTTCCACTGGCCACTGTTGTTTTAAGCTGTGGGGTTTTCGGCATCAGGTGCGTTTGCTGCTGACTCTCCTTACATCCCCTTCCTTATTTAGTTGGTTTTAATCTTTTACTTTGGGGTTTGTTAACAGGAGGGCTCATAGCGGTGATGACCGATTGAGGAACTTTGCGTCATTAGATCAAAGCAAGGTAACGTTGTTTGGCAACGTGTCAGGTAATTGAGTTGTAGGCCACTGATTAATATTGATCTTTGCTTGTTTGTAGGGAGAACTCATGCCGCTCCATGCCACTGCTGTTTTGCCATGTGTATTTTGTTTATGATTTCTTTTTACGATTTATTTGCGTTATACTGTCTGCATGTTTTTGTGTACGTCTGAACCACGCAAATGCTGGTAGCTACTGCTGGGTTTGCTGTGATCCTTGTGAGTGGGAGGATTCTCTTGGGCTGCTTAGCTGGGGCTTGCTTGCTTCTTGGATATGTTTTATTGTTTATTTGTATAACCAACTGTGTTTTGTGTCTTGTTAGTAGCTTAGTTCCATATAATCTGTATCTCTATTCCGCAGCAGGCGATCGTCAGGTGTGTGGTGTGTGTGGGTGTGTGTGTGTGTGTGTGTGGGTGTGTGTGTGTGTGTGTGTGTGTACTGGTAGCTGTGTGGGGGTGTGTGTGTGTGTGTGTGTGTGTACTGGTAGCTGTGTGGGGGTGTGTGTGTGTGGCGTGTGTGTGTACTGGTAGCTGTGTGGGGGTGTGTGTGTGTGCGCGTGTGTGTGTACTGGTAGCTGTGTGGGGGTGTGTGTGTGTGCGCGTGTGTGTGTACTGGTAGCTGTGTGGGGGTGTGTGTGTGTGCGCGTGTGTGTATACTGGTAGCTGTGTGGGGGTGTGTGTGTGTGCGCGTGTGTGTATACTGGTAGCTGTGTGGGGGTGTGTGTGTGTGCGCGTGTGTGAATATCTTCACCACAGGTGCTGGGTGCCTCCTTGGGTTCTCTCCCCTCCAGTGGTCTCCCCCTGACTGCCTCGCCCTGCTGGGAGACTTAGCTACGTAGCTACGTAAGCCACTCTACATGCATGTACATACATGAAAGAATTTGACATGTCCTTTTATAATCCTTCAACTATTTAAATGAGAGTGTAATAAAATGTATATTTTCTTACTTAATGGACTTGACTTTTTAGCTGTCTAACTAGATATTTATTAATAAATATTTTCTTGAACTTGAGCACTGGGTCTCTGCTGCCTTTATTCTCTAAGAGCTTGTTTGCAAATCTATGTTGCTGTCTGAGGCATAAAGTCTTATTTGTCCCGTAAGGGGCGTAGTCGGGTTTTATTGTGAATTGGGGCTATAGTTGTCCCGGTTACACAGACGCAACCACACTCACACACACCAAATAGAACAGGCATATGGTACTGAAACGTGGTAGAAAACTGGAGTGTCAAGCCACAACTAAAGCAGACATTGTACTTCCTCCCACAAAACAGGATGTGGTTTCATAGAAAGGTTAAAGCACTTGTGTTGTCTGTCTCTTCCAATGCAGGCTTGAGTCTAATTGTGCTAGAAGTCCTTGGTCTAGCAGGTCTAGCTGTCCCTGTCATTTTACCCAACTGATCCCTTCCACAATTATCAGAATCAATCAATATAGCTATATGTGTGTGAGCGAGAATGAATGTCTGTTACCTTAGTATGTCAGTGTTCAACAAGGAAATCCAATGAGGTGTGTGAGTTTGTGTTACATAATTAGTAGATCAAGTGTAAGCTCTACAAGCATCAGTATCAAGCATTGACAAGGTGTTTTACTGAATAAGGTGTTTTACTTAGTCAGCTACTACCAACATCTGCTTTGGTTTGCATTTTGCTTTAGAGCAAGTCATCAGCAAACATGTCACTTTTACAGGCAGAGAAACTGTATCAGGTTGAACACACACACTTTGTTCTATTTAAGGTGTTCTTTCTTGACAACTGATAAACAAAGCCACATACCAGCCTAGATCATATCATAAAAGATGGAATTTATTACATGCAAATGGGATTTCATATTTCATGGTAATATTTCAATGAAGAAAAAGGGAAAATGTGTGCATGTGTGTGGTTCATCCTTGGACTGAGAAAGTGTGTGCCTTTTCTCCTGCATCACTGGGTTTGGTTGGAGTCACAGCAAAGACTTGTGTGTGTGTGTGCACCCTGACTCAGATGTTGTACTTGGTGATGTATTTCTCTGTAGTGATGCGGATCCACTCGTAGTAGTACGCCACCTGGCTGTAGACGCCAGGATAGCCCTTCTGGCCACAGCGCTCGCCCCAGCTCACCACACCCCAGACATATGACACACCGCTGGCATCCATACACACCAGAGGACCCCCCGAGTCCCCCTGGCAGGAGTCCACATTGCCCTCCAAATCACCTGGACACACGCACACACACACACGCACATATGAGCAGACACACAGCTGACACAGTCTTCATCAAACATGCCACCCTTGGGAGAGATGGCAGAGGACTGACAACAGATTCAACATAGAACAGAGTGACTCACATAATGAGAAATGACACAGGTGAAACATACATTATATAACATACATGCTGACAACAAGGCATCAAGGAGCCTCAGACAGGTCGACAGACAGCTCAGCTTAGTGGCCTTACCTGCACACATCATTCCTGGTCGGTAGCGCTTTGGGTAATACTGATTGCAATTTTCAATAAGACTCACACTAGCCCACTGCAACGTGTTCTGGGACGTCCCCTCTATTGAAACCATAACATTGACAATAGTAACTTATCAAAGTATTTACATTTAAATTATATGTCTGTATTATATTTATATGTATATGTGTGTACAATGTAAATATGTGTGTATATGCATACATGTTATATCTACTTCACATTTTTCATATTGACACTTAAGATTCCTAAGAGGGGCTGATGACTGACCTCTGTTCCTCCCCCATCCAGAGATGGTACACTTGTGTCCTGGCTGGAATTGTTGGAGGGACCAGGGTACACAGACTGACCGGACGGCGGGGTTCTCAAGTAGGCACTCTTGGCTGCCGCCCAGCTGTTTGAGCTCCAGCAGGGCAATGTCGTTCTCATAGGTGGTGGCGTCATAGCCGTAATGGATGTGAACTTTTTTGACAAAGGCGATGTCTGTAGTGCCAATCTTAGACCTCTTCAGCCACAGGGAGAACTTGACACGGAATGCCTCGGGGTTTGGCCTGAACGAAGGCATATATATACACATGCGCACAAGCAGAATCAACTTTTATCTATAGAAGTAGGCATAATTAGCCTGGAGACCAGACACACATTTATGAACAATGTAAAGTCTAGCAATTAGGGACTTATCTTAGGGACTTAATACAGGGGTGTAACCTGCATGAGATTTGAAATGAAACTGCAGCATTAAACTTGAACCGATATTCAGAAGTGCAGCAAACATATCATTCATGTAATGATGGTGTAATTGCAGTTTACTAAATACGACGGAAAATATGACATCCATAGTTGAACCAGACAGTCATTCATTGGTTGTGAATCATATAATGCCCGCCCCATTATGAAGTAGCAGATGTGTTCCTGCACTGGGATTCTGGCTGCATAGCCAGTGAGCTCCAGTGGCTTGTGACCAGAAGGACCTGCAGAGCAGCCCCAGCTAAGTCAAACCGCATTTACATGCAAACCATCAGACTGACTTTGACATTGTCCTTATTTTATATACTTTAAATCTAATCATTTGGGGCATTTTACTTTTAATTCACTGCATTGTTTGTGCATCTGGTTATGTATGTCTGAATGGGAATGTGCGTTATGATTGTGTAATATTACGTTGGTATGCTTGTGTGAGTGTGTGTGTGTGTGTGTGTGTGTGTGTGTGTGTGTGTGTGTGTCTGTCCTGTATGGTATGTGCACATTTGTATGCTTGTACATGTATGTGTCTTTTGTAGTATTATGTGTTAACAAAGGAGTTCATCAGTGGACATTGGTGTTACAGTAACATCCCAGTTTAGGTGTGGCAGAGGCGTGTTACCTGACACAGTGGGCGGCGGTCAGCACCCAGCAGCCTCCCAGAAATGCCCCTCCACAGTTGATCTTCCCGTCCTCCTGGATGGCCACCTGCCACTGGATCTGCGTCTGGGGGTGTAAGGACACAAGAGGTCTGTACTAACTATGCCTCTGTTTAATTTGGGGTAGTTTTAGTCTTTGCTGTAATGCACACCTGCAGAATATGTTGTCTACATAAGTTTTGTAATGTGGTGAAAGTGAGTGTACCTCATGTGTTTGCAATAGGGAGCACATCACCTCTGAGTTACCTTACAGGAGGGCTTTTCAATATGGCCATGAGCCTTGTGTTGTCAACTGTGGCTGCATAACTCTGTGGAGAAGGGTGGCAACTATGTCTGCATATCTGTGGGACGTGGTGGCCACTGACCATCCCTGCAGTAGTGTTGGGTTGCCATGCACCATACCTTAGTTATGCTGCTATAGCCTAGTGCTGCCACAGACCTCTCATGTGTCATGCCGTACAACTCTCTCTCTCTCGCTCTCTCTCTCTCTTCACATATATGCACATATGATCTGTTAGGTGTGAATCACCTCGACTGGCCTAACACTTTTGCTTCCTCTGCCCACATACACCACAACCATCTCTGCCTCTCATTGGTTGACTTCCTTGCCACCCACTCCATAGTGGATTGGGACCAAGTTCACGGAAGGCCCATGCCAGTACCGACTCTCCTTCTTAGAGGCCCTGTGACCAACTGCTTCACATGATGGCACTTTTCAAAATGGAATTCACCCAATGTTACCCCCATGATCAATCTCACTCCCTGACTTTAACATTATGTCTGGCTGCAACTACATTGTCCTGCCAGAGCTTTACACAACCACCTATGACTTGACTACCATACAATGTTGTGGGACAATATTTTAGAATTATGATGATGCTCAGCTATGCTTGGCTAAATATACTAGTCCACATTTGGTGATTTCTGCTTCTCACATATTTATATGCATCATCTCACACACACACACATAACCACAAACATACACAGTCACACACACTCATACAAACACACAAATTCCCCAGTCATCACGCTAGCTCACTGGCTTGGTCTCTTGGCCGCCCACAACTCTCTTCCTCCTTGTGCCCTCAAAGTCACTAGCAGGTGGTGTGTAGTTCATGTTGGGGATGCCACATTGCAGCACCTCCAGAGAGTCCCGCTGGCGCTTGATCTCTGCACATACACACGCAACATAAGGACACACAGCAAGACATGCACACAATGCGGCTTGCTTACAGGAGACACTGTGCCCTACTGTGCACTAAGTAGTCAGTCTCACATGTAGTCAAAAGTGGTATGACTATCAACTGTCTCCATGACAAATGGCCATGTATGATACATAATTGCCAGACGATGCTCATAGTTCCAAGTCAAGGTTCAAATGAAGCATTTCATGATACAGTATTCTTATATAAATGAGGAGACTGCCTATAGGGACAATTGGTCTGCTCTCTACTGGAAAACAAACATAGAAATCATGTAGAAAAGCTAAAATCTGTAAGTTGTGATACAGTGTATTCTAGAATATTCCTAGGTTTTTTTCATGAAAACAAGAGTTACTTTTACATCATTGGTTGTTCTGTAACACAACTGGCAGGTTTGGTAGATGGCATTTACCTTGTTTAGGCTCCGAGGTGAAGACTGGCTCTGTGACCATGAGAAGGCAAAATTAGAGAACAAGGACAAGATGCTGATCCTAATGGTGTGTGTGTGTGTGTGTGTGTGTGGAAGTGGGCTCACCTGAGGGCTTTGTTCTTTGCAGTAATTTGTCTGTCTCCTCTTGCTCTTCAACCTCATCGTCTCCCCCCAGACAGTCTCTTACTCCGTCTCTAACAACACGAGGAGGCATACACACATTGGACTGGCAGTGGAACGCACCACCACGACAAGCTGGAGGGCAGTAAGCACACACACACACACACACACACACTCACAGTGAATATACTTTAGGCAACATTCAGAGTTAAAGGGTACATAAAACAAAAAATCCACTAATTCATATTACTATGGTGCACACCTGAAGCACACGCACACACACACACAAACGCACACACACCTTTGCAGCACATCTCGTCGCTTCCATCTTCACAATGATTTACTCCATCACACGTGTCATTGAGTCTAACACACTGTCCATTTACACATCTGAACTCACACTCACCATCACCTGAAAAGACAATAGACAAATAACTGTTTGCGTGTGTGTGTGTGTGTGTATGTGTGTGTGCACGCGCATGCATGTGTGTGTGTACTGACTTGTTTCATCATTTCCACAGTTGACCGTTGCAACGGAGTCATTGAAGGTGAGTGGTTTCAAGTAGATGTTACACTCTGCCAGAGAGTACTCATACCCTGTGCACTGCACCTTCACACACACATCAGGCACACTAGTGACCTCTGTTGTAACCTGTGAGAGCATCACATGGCCAGCACTCCTGGCCTTCTGGGACCTGATGTAGAGAGGACCGTTGTGATTTGGTATATAGGCTCAATTAGCATAAGGAATAAGGATATTTGATTTGTGGAGAGATGTGTGATTGAGGCACTGTTTCATTCTGTACAACGATGATGATGATGATGATTCCTAGTATTTGATTGGAAACTTGTGATAGACTACCTCTCTGTTGTGTCCCGACACACCACGTTAGCTGCAGTCATGTCCCAGTCTTCGGCACACACCAGTGCATTCATGGAGATGTTTGGAAGCCTCACTTCAATGACCTTACTATCGGTCTTCACAAAGGTGTTGAATACATCTCCACCTACACACACACACACACACACACACACACACACACATACACACACACACACACACACACACACTTTTAGACAAGATTATAGGCAGCTTAATGAGTAAGCAATTATCTTAAGTAAGCAGTAGACTGAAACACTCATCAGTATCATGCTAGGGATGTGGTGGCCGGGATTTGAACCCACAATTTCAAGGCTACTTGCATGCTAGCCAGGTTCCTTAACCACAACCATGTGCTATATAAATGCAGCCCATTTACCATAATTTGATGATGTGTAGGTACAGTATGTATGCTTGAATATGTATGACCTTGTGTGTGTGTGTGTGTGAGAGAGAGAGAGAGAGAATGACTTTAAGGTGCATTATGCAGGAATTTAGGGATTTTTTTTTTACTTATTAGGGAAATACATATCTATATTAAGAGCAAGTGGTGTAATTAGAGAATCTGAGAATTTCAGAAAAGTTTACTTGTTTTTTTTTTCTAGAATGTGCCATTTTTAATAATTTGTTATTGTTATTATATCGGGACGGCCGCGTGTTCATGTTTGTTCACTTTAGTTCATGTGAAGTCATTCTGAGTTCAAGATGACAGACCGTTGCCCGTCAACCACAGGAATGAATGGGATGAATATTTCAAAGCGTTCAAAGCCACCACTCAAATCAGCCCCTCCTCCGTCCCTTGTCATGAGATAACCACCTCCACGTCCATAAGCAAGGCTGCTTCAGAATACGCTACAGCGTTTTGAAGTAGATGCTCTATCCAGGTATTTTTTAGATAGGGTGCCCCTGCGCAGTCACTGAAAGGGAGACAGCAGAGAGCGGTACAAGAGGGCAGCTCATTGCATTACAGTGACAAGATAATTATTTTATTTTTCACGCAAGCTGGTTTGAGCAAGAAAACTACAAAGTTACAGTTGCCACGGATGCCAAGGATATATAATAGACTAGTACATGCACACTGCCTGGCCAGACATTAGCCCTGCCCCCTCTGGAAAAATATCTGCCCTATGACCCATTCAATGAAAACTTAGGTTAAAAAACTGCTATTTCTAAGCAAATTTGATCTTTTGTCTCTGTTTAAAGCAGATAATGAACTTTTAGCTTGTATCAATAAAATCAAATATGTGTCTTTTACAATATCAGCTCTTCAACCCTATCCACTTAAAACTGCTTAGTGCCGCATATGAAACTATTCAATATTTGGATTAGCTGGTTTACAACTATAATACAGGTATACAGGAATCTTCTTTTGAAATATCATTAATATTATTTTATTTTATTGTTTTTTTCTCACGAAATGTGTTACTAGTGCCCTTTATTTTTCTGTCTGGCTAAAATTAGTTGATATATGTTACTCATAAGGCAGCTCCATTCTTTTGCAATCTCTACCAAGTTAAAAATGTGGTTGCATCATTAAGCTAATTAACATCACAGTGCAAAGAAATCTACTACATACCTGGCAAGTGTATTCTTTAGGTGTTGTAAAAGAATGTGACACAATGTAGCAAAATAGCAGTGCACTGCGCTCTAGAGTCTCTTGTAGCAGTATTTTAACAATTGAGCCATACTCCCTAGTTTCCTGTTAGTTAGCTAGCTAATGCATTTAAAGAGTTCAACCTAAGAAAATAACAATGGAGAAAATAACAACACCAAATGTCTTTTAAGTAATCAACAGAATCACATAAGCAGGCATGTAGCCTATGGTTAGCCTAAATGTCAAAAATGACAAATTATCCTATGCCAATTTTGCAAGCTGCAAGTGAGAATGACTTACACCTTCTATAAATCAGAGTAGTCAGATGACAGTGCTGAATTCCAGTGTCCTTTCTAAGTTTTGAGCTCTCAAAGACTTAACTGCCATGAATCATGAAGCCAAGTCATGCCAGTTAAGTCTTTGGTTCAGGGTTTGGGTTTGGGATGATAGTGGGGCATTAGGATTCCCTGTGTATATGGGGGGAGTGTCAGGATGGTTAACCTTTTCAGTAACCTTTTCTTGAACCCTGAACTGGAAAGGAATATAGAGAGCTTATTTGTTAGGCTTACTTTGGATAGTAAACAACTATAACTACACTATACAACTAATACTTATGCCTAATATCAATTTAGCCTACCGTACTTCACAAAAAGAGACATTCACCAGAAAAACGTGACCATCTTGAAACAAACATCCTTCTGGGACTTTTCATTTTCAGTGCACAGAGCCCATTAAGCCATTAAATGAATTGCTATTAAAAAATAATCAAACAACCTGTAAAAATACACCAGAATACAGGAAATTACATCCAATTTTTCAAATATTTTCTGAGGGGGGACCCCCAGCCTCCCTTCAGTAGCTGTGCACAAACACATTACAAATGCTTCCAGTACCCTTGTATTGGTTGATCTACTGAAGTGCTCCAGCAGCCTATATTGTTGTGTTGTACACACAACATATGTTCACAATACTAGTTTGAGACAAATAATGGCACCCCTGTTTGCACCTATTTAGTGATTATTTTTTCACTACCACACACAAATTCATAGTTTCACTAAACCTGCTCTTCTGCTGTCGCACCGCTATTTTCTTTCCCATTATCTTGATACAGTGAATAAAGCTTGATACAGTGAATAAAGCTTGATACAGTGAATAAAGCTTGATACAGTGAATAAAGCTTGCCATGCTCAGCATGGTCTGGTGGCAGACCAACTCTTACGGGGAAAACCCCTTTATGGACAGGAAAACTGCAAACTGTCTTTTTAGGCCTACTGGAATATTAGTGTCCAAAATACTCCATTATGCAGTAAAGTACAGTATTTTACCAATGTTTTCTTTTATTTCTATATACGCATATATTTTTACAATTGTCTGCGTAAGGGATGGCCGGATGCATTTGAAATTGGCCACAGTAGGAGGGTGGAGAGATGAGTGGAGTTACACTGAGGAATGTTTACATTTCTTTTAGTACGCCATCTATCTGTGAAATCAAGATCGCATGTAGCTCCTGTAAGAACTTTAAGCTGCCCCAACATCTGCTTAGGAAAGCAGAAGAGTCACAACTAAAAGTGTCCTTACAGAGAATATAACCACCTGGTACAGTAACAACACACAGCAAGACCACAAAGCCCTGCAAAGGGTGGTGCAGAACACACCATCAGAGCCATGCTACCCAACCTACAGAATATCTATGCTAGGAGATGCCAGTCCAGTGGCAAGAAAATCATCACTCCCTGTCTGTTACCAGTGCCTGAAAGCCAGAACTGAGAGACTGAGGAAAAGTTTCTATCCTTAGTCTGTCCGCGTCTTGAATGAGAACCACAAGACATTCTAACATTTCTTGTATATAGCAAAATATTTATCTATGTAATGATTTTTCTTTTTAATTTCTTTTTATACTATTTTTATTTTTATAATTAATTATATTTTCATGCATAGCCATTACAGTCAATAGACAAAGCATTTCACTGCATATTGTACTTTGTATAATGGTATGTGACCAAAAAAGTTTGAATTTGAATTTGAGTGGCAGAGAGAGAGAGCAAGAGTGAGAGAGACTAACCATCGCACTTATTTCCAAAGTGAGAGAAGACCTTATGGCCAGTGCGGCAGCTGGAGGCCATGGCCTGGCAGTGAGTGAGGTACCGGCGGCCTCGGTGGTCACAGGCGGGTGGCCCGAGGCGCAGGCACATGTATGGCAGCTTGCACACACACAAACCGTCAACGCAGCGCATCCAGGGCGGGCAAAACACTTTCATACACGACTGTTGAGTGAACTTATGCTTTAGGCACTCCTTGGGTCCCAGGTAGTCGTCCACGAGGACAGGCTTAGTGGTGGGGATGGGGACTTGGGTAGTTGTCTGTGGGAGTGGTGGCGCAGCAGTGACCGTGCTCTTGGAAGCGTCTTCAGGCTTGGACTGGTTCTTATGGTCGGGCTTTACTGGGCCTACCACTGAACTGTTGAAGGAATCCTATTAGAGAAAATAGAGAAGAGAATTTGTGAACCATATTGTCCCTGTTTCAGTGTTCTTAGTGTATATTGATCAGATGAAGGAAGGGTTAGAGCTAAGTGTCAAACACAAATGCTTGGTGATGACATGGCCACAACCTCATCGTCCCCATCCAGACAGTCTGGGACTCCGTCATTGCGAGCGAGCTGAGGAATGCACACATTGGATTTGCAATGGAATGCATTTTCATTACGACATTCTAGGAATCAAACACACACACACACACACACACACACAATCAAATAACTCTACTACGATATTTAACATAACTACATTATGTTAAGAAACATTAACATTTATGTATTTGTTTATATTATAGTATTTGTTCAAGTACACCTATGTTCATGTTTGCTTTTGGATGCAAAGAAAGTTAAGCTAAATCAACATTTTTTGGAAATTCTACCCTTACTGGCATTGCATGCCTTGGAGCGATTGTTGCTTTGCACACACCTTTGCAACACATCTCATCGCTGCCATCGCCGCAGTCGTTGATTCCATTACATGTTTTTCTGCGTTGCACACACATTCCATTTGGGCATGGGAACATGTTTTTGTCACATGTGCTACCTAAAACACAGTAGTGAACAGATTAAAATGTCAGTTCAGTCTGGGGCTTTACTGTTTGATGTCTTTAAATACTTGTTAGGGACTAAAATTGACAAAACTCTCACTGTCTCACACTCTCACGGTGTATCAATATACATTATATGATTGAGTGAGTGTGTGTGTGTGTGTGTGTGTGTGTGTGTGTATTCTGACCTGTTTTTGAACAGTCTTTGTATGCAACATGGCTTTTAGAACTAAGTTTGACTGGACGGTGAATTTTACACTCAGCCAAAGAGAACTCATGTCCTTTACAAAAGACAGGAACACACTCTTCTGGAAGTATGACATTCTTCTTTGGAAGCTCAGAGTACTTTCTAAGGGATGCAGCCTTGGCCAACCTGAAGAATACCAGGAAAAAGAAACAGAGAGAAAGACAAGAAAGAGATAGAGATGACATGAAGGTACTGTAGTGCTGGCTACATGCTGTTCAGTGTATCCTATTGCTTAAGTAGCTAATATTCTGTTGTAATAAAACCAATTAAATGGGTCATGGAATATTATACCATGGTCTGATGTTAAAATACAATGTATCCAACTTTGGGGTAACAGCAAATAAACTCAAATGCGATGTAACAAGCCCAGTTACGGCTTTGTACTTGCTGGGCACTGGAGTGTGGATGCACCAGAAAGATCATCCCCTAGCAAGCTAGCCAGTGAACCAGCAAGTGGGTTACGGTGAGGGGCACTAGTCGCAGAACGAAGCCCCCTGCACACCACCAACCACTTCATGTTTCTAATCGATTCTCCCCCCTAAGTAACTCTAGGAAACAAGAAAAAATTGCCCCATGGTATACCACACAGACTCGCTAACTAAAACAAGCTGCGCATAGACTTGAAAGGAAATGGTATACCACTAAATTTGAAGTGTTCCACCTTGCTTGGAAAGATAGCTTAAAAGAGTACAAGACAGCACTTAACAATGCCAAATCAGCATATTATTCCTCACTTATACACAATAATAAAAATAATCCGAAATTCCTCTTTAACACTATATCCCGTCTAACAAAAAGCAGGAACGAGGTGTCCCATTCCATTCCAACTCTAAGCAGCAATGACTTCATGGACTATTTTAATGACAAAATTGAATCTATTAGACTTAAAATAAACAACTCCCCTGTAACCTCAAATCCAGTTGGACCACATGTAATGGTTACAGCTAGCTCTAGTCAACCTGTAGCATACCTTGATTCATTCACACCCACCAATATATTAGAAATTACGTCTTTGATCTCCTCAGCTATAGCCTCAATATGCTTATTGGATCCTATCCCAACTGATCTTCTTAAGGCTGCTCTCCCTCTATTGTCTGAGACGATTTTTAAAATTATAAATGACTCACTCACAGCTAGGCATTTCCCAAAATCTTTCAAGACATCTGTTATCAAACAATCAATTAAAAAAACAAAAACATCGTGTCTAAGCAAATCTGTAGTTTCTTAAATGAAAACAATATCCAGAAAACCTTCCAGGTTTCAGGTCAGGCTTTAGAGCTAATCATAGTACAGAATCAGCCCTAATTAAAGTCTTCAATGACCTCCTTATCGCATCTGATAATGGATATGTATCAATATTATTCCTATTACATCTTAGTGCTGCCTTTGACACTATTGACCATGGTATCCTACTACACAGGCTTGAACACATGATAAGCATTAAAGACTCTGCATTAGCCTGGTTCAAATCATACCTCTCTGGTCGATACCAGTATGTACATGCTCATAATGAGTCATCATCCCATACCAAAGTAAAGTTTGGTGTACCCCAAGGCTCATTGCTAGGTCCCCTGTTATTCTTTCTGTACATGTTACCTTTAGGATCTGTTATAAGGAAACATGACATTACTTTCCACTCCTATGCTGATGATACCCAGCTTTACCTTTCTATGAAGCCTAATGACAATATGCCAGTGACTAAACTTGATGCATGTCTCCTAGACATCAAAACCTGTATGACTAATAATTTCCTATGTTTAAATTCTGATAAAACTGAAGTTATGATGATTGGCCCTAAACAGGTGACCAACACTCTACCCCTTCACCAAAACTTACTCAGTGGCCTGTCACTGTCATGAAATGCAAAAGTTAAAGACCTCAGGGTAATTATTGACCAGGACCTCTCTCTAAATAGTCTTTAGTTTTCAAAAACACCTTTTTTCCACCTACAAAATATTGCTAAGGTTAGAAAGTTCCTGTCCTTTGAGGATGCTGAAAAATGTATACATGCATGTATTACTTCTAGGCTTGATTATTGCAATGCTCTGTTCTGTGGGTGTAGCAATACCTGTATCAAAAACCTACAACTAATACAAAATGCTGCGGCCCGAACACTCACCAGGACTAAAAAATATGAACATATCTCTCCTATCCTTGCTTCTTTACATTGGCTCCCTATTAAAAGTCAAATTGATTTTAAAATACTCCTCCTAACCTACAAAACCCTCAAGGGCGATGCGCCAACATATATTAAAGACTTACTTGTCCCTTACCACCCTAGAAGCCTAAGATCCCAAAATGCTGGTCTCCTTGTAATCACAAGAATATCAAAATCTACGATAGGAGGAAGAGCCTTTTGTTACCGTGCACCCTCCTGTGGAATAATCCCCCCCCACATTCAACAAGCGGACACTCTCAATACCTTTAAGTCTAGACTTAAAACCTTCCTCTTTACTGTTTCCCATAGTTAGGGATGGTGCATGGCAAATCATCAACTCTCATGGGTCTTTTGGGAGGGATTGCCTCTGCTGTTGCCCCCAGTTGCGAAGCATGGCGGCCACTGACCATCCCTGCAGTGGTGCTGGGTTGCCATGCATCATACCTTAGTTATGCTGCTATAACCTAGTGACGCCACAAAAGCTTCATGTGTCATGCCGTACAACTCTCTCTCTCTCTCTCTTTCAGCTCTCTCTCAGTATTTATATATATATATATATATATATATATATATATATATTTATATACATATATGTATGCTCAAATTACGCATTTGCTCTCTGATGTGTGAGCCTGGCCTAATTCACTTTCTTCCTCTGTCCACAATTATCTCTGCTGAGTGTCATCCCTGCCTCATTCCGGCGGACTCCTCTCACCCTCCCCTCCTGAGTGGACTACAACCAACACTACGGGAGGCCCACGTCAGGACCGACTCTCCATCATAGAGGCCCTTCCTGGACGCCCATTCTAGGCGTCAGCTATGCTCACCTTCCTTGAGGCTTTGTGAATGACCCCCCCTCACAATGGCACTGTCAAATGGACCCTTGAGTTTGACACTATGTCTGGCCGCTGCTACATTGTCCAGCCATAATTCCTGATAACCACCTATGGACTGACTACCATGTAATGTAAAGTGGGATAATACTCTATTATGAACTATTATGAACCTTAGCTAAAACCATAGGCAACTTGTAGTCTGTCATGGTTACTACTGATTGTAATTTTTCTGCATGACCCCTGGCAGTTGGGTTAGCCCCTTGAGTTGTGGATCTGCCCAAGGTTTCTTCCTAGATTAACTGAACATAAGGGAGTTTTTTGCCCCTGTTGCTCTTGGGTGCTCCTTCTGTGAAGCGCCATGAGACAATACTATTGTAAAAGGCGCCGTATAAATAAAACTGAATTGAATTGAATCAAGACTGTGGCACAAAATGGAACCCTCTTTACCAACCACAACTGAATTATAGTGGATTCCGTGTATATGTCATTGCAATAGCCTTTGTTCTAATTCACCCATTTTTGGTGGATTTCTAAGTTCATTATACATTTTGTACATGTACATTATGTTTCACATGCATGACAGCTCTGTGGCCATGCACAACCTCAAGGATTAGGTAAAAATGGTTTCCCATTCTATAATCCTTTCAAGACACCAATATTAAAGGTGCACAACACACACCCATTGACATATAATGTATGCTCTGTAATACAGAGCCTTGAGGAACGAAGTGGTATCATAAGAGATACAAACTTTAGTGCATATCTGGGCAATATAGGGCACTGACATTCTTACCAGCACATTGATAACAGTTACAGTATATGGGCTATTGACATTCACTTTTACCATTTCTAATGCTATTTTAGAAATATAAACTACACATATCAAACTAACAAATTACATCCCTTTATTCTTAAGACATGAAAGTAGATAGAGTACATCCACTTCTAACTGCTGCCACCAGACTAAACTGGATAGTGGTCACTTGTGATAGCAAGCACTAGAGGACTAAAATATGTCCTGAGGAACAGAATCATTTGATTGGTTGGGGGCAAGACACGTACATCTGAAATTCACGACACACCACATGGGCAGCAGCCATATCCCATCCCTCCTGACACACCAGTGCACTTGTTGAACTGCCAGGCAGCCGCACCTTAATCACGTCATTCACAGACAGAGACTCTTCGAAGACAGCTACACACAAACACAAACAGAAAATGGTCATGTGTATATATGTGCATCAGAGGCAGCATTACAAGGCCTACTCTTTGGGAAAACAATTTTGAAATTCTTGTCTGTGTGTGTATGTTCAGTATGTGTGTGTGTGTCTCACATTCACAGTCAGTTCCATTGTGAGAGAAGACAGGTCTGTTTATCTTGGACTTGCAGCTCTCTGCCACAGCCTGGCATTGGTTATCGTACTGCTTCCCTTCACGGCTGCACACTTTTTGCTTGACATAGCACTTCTCTGGCTCAGTATCACATGTGCAGTCTCTGTCACCCTCTTTGCAGCGATACCCCAGAGGACAAAAGGTCCTGCCACATGACAGTTGTGTGTAACGCTTTTTCACACATTCTTCTGGGCCCAGGTACTGGTCTGTGGGGATCCGGGCAGGTCTGCCAGCTGCATGTCTGTCTGAGGAGAGCTGATTGGACAGATGAGACTTCAGATTCTTTTCTTTCTCTTTCTCACCCAAACTCACCCGTACACATACATATCCATACAGACACTACTGTGAATTTGTAATGACACTAGAGACTAATGACACAAGAGCTAATGATTTGTGAAATTCTTGCAAACCAAGCAATGTGATCTCACACCGAACTGAAGGCAAACTCCCATCACCAACAATTAAGAAAACTTTACATGGGCCACTGGAAGAGAATATGGAATGGAGGACAGGAACTTCCATGTTTGGGATGATCTGTTTCTCTCTCTCTCTCTCTCTCTCTCACACACACACACACACACATACATATGTGAGATTTGAAATCTTTAACACTATGTCTGGCTACTACTACACTGTCCAGCAATAATTCTTGATAACCACCCATGGACTGACTACCATGTAATGTAATGGAATAATATTCTGGAACTATTAAGATCCTTAGCTAAAACCATGGACAACTTGTAGTCTATCATGGCTACTCCTGACTTTTCCTGCATGACCCCTGGCAGTTGGGTTAGTCCGTGTGGATCTGCCCAAGGTTTCTTCCTAGACTAACTAAACATAAGGGAGTTTTTTCTTGCCTCGGGCTCCTCTTGGGTGCTTCTTCTGTAAAGCGCCATGAGACCATACTATTGTAAAAGGCGCTGTATAAATAAAACTGAATTGAATTGAATTGAATTAAAACTCTAATACTGAATTGAATTGAATTAAAACTCTAATACTGAATTGTTTTTAGCTGTTCTGCAGTCATTTGAGCACACATTGCTTATGGCTATAAGCGACAGCATCACCACTAAATGACCATTCAATCTATTATAGCTGACTCAAAGCAATCAGCTGAAGACATACTGAATATGAGAAAGGAGTGTTGACAATGTTTACCCATGCAGTGACCCATACTCCCATATGCCTTATACAGCAAGCCTTGACTTCACTTCAACTCGCTTACACAAAACAGTTACCAAAATACAACATCTGTGTGTGTGTGTGTGTGTGTGTGTGTGTTTGTGTGTATTTTAGCGCACATATTACTTACCAAGTGTGTGCTTTGTAGTAGGAGTAGTAGTAGCACAATTCCCATTCTAGGCTTCATTCTTATCTGTAAGTCCATAACCAAGTAACACAGAGACATATCAAATTCTGCACATTAGACACGGGCACAGAAACAAACAGAGGCAGATCATCCAGTAGACAACGAACTCTGTCTGATTAATGATTGTCAGTGGCGGTGAGGAAACAGTACTGCTAGAGCCGCTGACTGAGGGAGACAAAGTGAGGGAGTGGGTGGGGCTGCATTTCTTCTGCATTTACAGTGTCGAAATGAATGAATGTGCATGTGTCTGCAATGCTGTGTTCAAACAAATACCTTATGGTAACCTCTCAAACTACACATTTTTACTGATGTATACTTACGTGTGTGTGTTTGTGTGTGTGTGTGTGTGTGTGTGTGTGTGTTTGTGTGTGTGTGTGTGTGTGTGTGTGTGTGTTTGTGTGTGAGGGGGATTTGGGTTTGTGTGTACAAAGGCATGTTTGCATCTGCTGGGGCCAAGCTGATACGATTTAGTACAAGCTTCAGAAAGGTCAGAAGTTCACAGAGGGAAATGCCCTTACTGGAAGTGTGTGGGTAACTAATGACTAATCAGTTATTACAGAGCACATATATAATCTGTGCTCTCACTTTTCTATATTTTATTCTTTTGAGCATTTTCATTTTTCCCATAAGGATAAGGCACTCCACACATCAGTCCTTGAAATGTAATCAGTTGCTTCTCAGTTGGACCAAAGATACAGGCAGGAACACACTGTCACTGATTAAATCTTCCAGTCTTTGTCCATGCAAACAACAAGATTTCTTAGTCTTGACTGAAATGTCTTTAAAGGAACATGCCACCTTTTGGGAAATGTACTCATTTTCCACCTTTCCTTGAGTTAAATAATTGACTTCTCTTTTTCCAGTTCTCTCAATCTTGCAATTTTAGCTCCAGCCTAGCATAGAACTGGATCAGACCATTCGCATGTCACCCGTTAGCATCTTGCTCAAAAGTGACAAAGAATTCTGAGATTTTTTTCTATTTAAAACTTCTTTTTTCTGTTTAAAACTTGTGTAGTGTATTAAGACCAGCAGAAAACATGGTGATTTTCTAGGCCGATATGACATGGAACTATACTCTCATTCTGGTGTAATAATCAAGGAAATTTGCAACCACAACTGAAAATAGTCCCTTCATGACTCAAGTCAAGTAGTAGTAGTAGAAGCCACTGATCTCATGGTATGGTAGCCAAGTACCTTGAATGTTAGGCCGAAATGAGGTGCATGAACTAGAGAAAAGGCTCTAGTCTTTTGGCTGCCTTAGGCCAAATTTGAGTTTTGTTTCAGTGAAGTTCTGGGACCATATGGTGGAAATGTGATGAACTTATTGCTTTGGAATGAAGTTTTTTGAATTTTAACTCTAGTAATATGTTGTCTTTGAGGTATGCCTTTTCCGTAAGCAAATTTCTCATCCCTCTCTGGATTACAAATTGTTTTGTTTTAAGATATGACTTACTGTCTCTTTAAGGGTGTTGGCTTCCACTCCTGATCCTACTTTGATGTATGGAGTGTGCCATAATGACAGTGATGGTAATTAGCCTCTTGGACTACTTAGCCATTCAAATTACACTTTGAACTGCAGTCTCTGCATGAAAGACATTAGACACATACTATTATTATTATTATTAGTTTTATTATTATTATTATTATTGAGATGTTAGAGAATTGTCCTAATGATCCAATGACAAGCAGAGAGCTGCTCTAATGTACAGTACATGTCTCTCATCTCTGTTCATCGTGACACACAAGTGTTGAAATGTTAATCTTGTTGTTTGTACAAATAATTTGTACAATGCGAAATAGAATCAATGTACTCCAGACTTTTCTTTGTCTGATCTTAACGTCTAGTCTTTGCGTGCACAGTGTTCACTGCACACACACACAAAGACCTGGAATTTCTTTTTTTATGCAACTCTCTTATCTCAGCTGTGCACACACACTCACACACACACAAACACACACTCATGCAGAGTCAGCTGATTACACACAAGTACCAACAGACAAGTTTCGAAAGTCCCCTACTACTTCATCTCTGCAAAACAAATGTTCTTTGTGTTCAACAGAATACATTCAAGAGGAACCTGTCAATTTTAGGCTATGTGTTTTGTTTTGGAATGTACACGTTCTATAAGACAGACACACAGAGTTTACTAGGCTTGGCCTCCCCACAGTCTTCAACTGAGGAGGATCTCTATGACAGAGGAAAGAACAAGAGCCAGGGCTCAAGGGGCGATCAGCTGCATAAGCCAGGGGTCGCTAACCTTTCTGACATGTGCCAATTAAAAAATACATTTTCGTTTCGCATGCCAGCCAACAGGCCAGTTGTTTTTAACTACGCATAATTAAGGGGCCGCATTTCCAATATGGAAACATGTTGATTGCATTCTGGCTATAGCAGAATAAAGGAATCATTCCAAATTACTCTTACAAAATCATTCTAAATTTCATACATAAAAATGCACACCCCAGATTGACAAGCGCAATCACTCATTTTAGGTTTGTGCTAACCAAAGCATATTAAGATCATAATTCATTTACAACAACTAAATGACTTACAATGAATAAGCAGTAATTAGGAGTTTATATTGGAGAAATTGTAAATTAATTCTAGTATGGGTAGAATAGGCTCATGCAGAATAAGGTATTAATAAGTTACATGTGATGGCTAACAAATGGTTAGTTTGTTACTAATTTGCATGTTAATACTGCTAGTTAATGGTCAATATTTGTTTCCCAATCCAAAGCATTACTGAAAACCTATCGAAGGGAAACATCATATCATATATAACAGGCGATGGTGGTTCTGTTCATGTAGCTTACATTTTTAAAAAAGCTTCTAGCAAAATGTCAATTATTTGGTCTGTTTATGTGAACTGGTTCAAAGCCTTGAATTCTGAAAAGTCCTACATTTGATTGACTTTCATGTCTCATAAGGATGACAGAGGTCGGACAAATACAAACAAAACTTTCAAAATACAACAAGCACACAGCACTTCTACCCACTAGTATCCAAGAGGGTAGAATGGTCCGAATGCCCAAGATGTCGGGGCATCTGCTGTGCCCCCTGATGAACTATCTTTGGTGCAACTGCTGTGCTGAGACACAGCTCATGGAAAAATGTTTGAAGCCAATAGGAATAGGGTGCATTATGGCTTGTCACACTACAGACGACGCACCCTTTACAACAGCCAAAGGCTGTTTAACAGCACAAGATGGCCAAACTCTGTGCACCATCACAGTGTGCCACTGAGAATTCCTCTGCCTGCCAACTGTGGCATGCGTACCAGAAGTTGCTGACCCCTGGCATGAATTTGTCATTCATGTGTGTGTTCATACAAAAGATGGTGAAACCAGGAAAAATGTTGTCATCTGTTCACACAGGGAATGACAACAGAGAAGTCAGAAATAATGCAATAAAGCAATGCTAAGTTTAATGTATGGTGTGGACTGTTTTATTGGTAATAGTACAGCAGCAGCGACAGAATTCACACAGACACACACATCCTACTAGTCAAACTTAATAGTCATTCAGGCACTGAGAGACGTTAAAGACAGATACTCATCCCCACAAGTCCCGTCGCACGAAACACTCATACACACAAAGAGAAGACACAAAACAAAAAGGTTTATAGACCTGACTAGATACAGACACATCCAGTCACACACACACACACATTCCAAATCTGTGCTATCTTATTTGATTCTGACTGTTTCTTTGTCACACACACACACACAAAAGTCACTTCTGAGCTATAACTGGTTATGGCTTATATGAACATCTTTGTGTTACATAAATACACACAAATGCACACAGACACACACAAATACAGTATATCAGTTGTGTTCTCATCAGTCCAAACCCATACACACACACACACACTTGCACACATACATCAGCAAGGTTGTCAGTATTTTCATGTGTGGATTCAGTATGGTGGGCTGAGAGATAATATTTTTAATTTCAAACAGATAGCATAATTTACTTGTTTATACTGTTTACAAATAAAAAAACAGCAAATAAAATATAACAAGAAGGTTTTAATAATTAAAGTTATTCATATTATTATAATATTATTGCTTCATAAAGCCAATTTCCTTAAGATTACTGAGAGACATATAAGAAAGATAAATAAGACACCGTACTACAACAGCAAAACAAAAGAGACTAATATTGATAATGGCCATCCAAATGTTAATTATTGCACCCATAATGTTGAAACAAACACAAACACTCATATTTGGTCTCAGTTGGTCTGAAATGTTTACATTCGTTCAGAACCTTCTCACAACCCCAGTCATGACTCAAAGTGTGTAAACAGACATTTGCCCTCCCCCTGCTGTCTGTCTGTGTGTGTGTGTGTGTGTGTGTGTGTGTGTGCGTGCGTGCGCAAGAAACAGACAGAGTGTGCTTACAAGGTTTGAAAGTAAACGTGTGTGTGTGTGTGTGTGTGTGTGTGTGTGTTTGATTTCAAGCATTTGTCTTTCTTTGGTGAGAATGCCTGATCATTGCACACAGGTGCACCATCTAGAACCCACGTGGGTGCTGCAGAGCAATAAAATGTTGGCTGAAATGGCTAGAATGTGTGTGTGTGTGTGTATCAGTGTGTGTGTCTTTGCACCAGGGTCTGTTATGGTGTGCTGACTGGAGAGCTCTTCAGACTGTTCATCGCTGCATGGATTCTAAAATGAAGTCTTGATTCCATGGAGTAATCTTTGTAGTTTAACCTACATACAAACACAAAGACAAACATACACAATTATTTCAGTACTTATAAACATGATTTCCTGTTCACTCCCCTTACACTTCCCTCTCTGCACCTCAGAGCAAATGTGATTTTTTGTTGGAAAAAGTGAAAAATATCCTCTACTGAGTGTATAGGGTGGCAGCCCAGACAAAGTTATTCTGATTTACAAATATCCTAGCCTGATGGTCACGGCTGTCTTAATCTGAGATTGAGTTTGGTCTGGATATTTGCTGTTATCTCCCACTTCCCTGAGGCAGAATCAATAAATGTGGAGAGACGAGACAGAGTGAGGCGCGTCAGAATTTGAAACAAAACCTGCCTCCATCACGTCAAGACTAAACCCGCCTCCATCACGCCAAGACTAAACCCGCCTCCATCACGTCAAGACTAAACCCGCCTCCATCACGTCAAGACTAAACCCGCCTCCATCACGTCAAGACTAAAAGCCTTTGATTGGTTCCCTATCTCAGGCAAAGGAAAACAAGTGGAAATAGGCTTAGTGGCCTACTGATCTGCAGAGCAAACTGGAGCTCGCAGATCAGGATGGGTTTTCCCAGGCTAAAAATGATATAGGTTGACTTGTCTGTCTGATTCTATTATGTTTTCAATAGGACTTTTCCATATAGGAGGTCCAGAAACAGAGAAGAAATTGACTTTTGATATGAGATGACATGTATCCTGTGCCAAATCTAGTCCTTTTACTACTCATCTACTATTCATCGGTCATGGTTTGGGCTTGTACTTGCGGCAATAGTTTGGAGTACGAGTGCTGTCAGTAGGAAGGAAAATGGGAGAATTTTGTACCACATGGACTGAATAGCAAACCAGTAGTGTACGCTATCTAAATGCCATTATAAGCGTACTTTCACTTTTGTTACTCATGGTGCCATTCACTGTTAGCTGCCAGTTCAGCACTTGACAAGCACGACTATGGCTGGAACTACTCTCAACTATCACTGTAAAGACCATGTGAGTTCACACAAACCACTGATGGGGATTTGGGGAAAGAAAAGCTGATCATTACAACAGCCCTCACTGGCTTGGCTGCCAGTCAGTCCTCACAGCGATAAAGGGCTATTTCTGTGGTAACTAGAAAGCTGTACATATATGGATGTCATCCAAAAATATATTTTTTGTTTTTTAAGAGGAAAAACATGCCATTTTGAGTCTTAGTCAGATTACCCAGTTTACCCAGCTTTACCTTTCTATGAAGCCTAATGACTATATGCCAATGACTAAACATGATGCCGGTCTCCTAGACATAAAAACCTGGATGACTAATAATTTCCTATGTTTAAATTCTGATAAAACTGAAGTTATGATGATTGGCCCTAAACAGGTGACCAACACTCTACCCCTTCACCAAAACTTACTCAGTGGCCTGTCACTGTCATGTAACGCAAAGGTTAAAGGATAATTTTTGACCAGGACCTCTCTCTGAATAGTCATGTAAAACACATTTCAAAAACATCTTTTTTTCCACCTACGAAATATTGCTAAGGTTAGAAAGTTCCTATCCTTTGAGAATGCTGAAAAATCATTACATGCATTTATTACTTCCAGGCTCAATTATTGCAATGCTCTGTTCTCTGGGTGTAGTAATACCTGTATCAAAAACCTACAACTAATACAAAATGCTGCGGCCCGAACACTCACCAGGACTAAAACATATCTCTCCAATCCTTGCTTCCTTACATTGGCTCACTATTAAAAGTTGAATTGATTTTAAAATACTCCTCCTAACCTACAAAGCCCTCAAGAGCACCAACATATATTAAAGACTTACTTGTCCCTTACCACCCTCCTAGAACCCAAAGATCCCAAAATGCTGGTCTCCTTGTAATCCCAAGAATATCAAAATCTACGATAGAAGCAAGAGCCTTTTGCTACCGTGCACCCCTCCTGTGGAATAATCTAGTGCCGCCACAAAAGCTTCATGTGTCATGCCGTACAACTCTTTCTCTCTCTTACCCTCTCTCTCTCTTTCAGCTCTCTCTCAATATTTATACATATATCTCTCTCATATCTGTCTATCTATCTATATATATATATCAATATTATATATATATATATATTATATATTTTTTTTTTTTTATATATATATATATATATAAATCTATGCCCAAATTACACATTTGCTCTCTGATGTGTGAGCCTGGCACTTTTTTCCTCTGTCCACAATTATCTCTGCTGAGTGTCATTCCTGCCTCATTCCGGCGGACTCCTCTCACCCTCCCCTCCTGAGTGGACTACAACCAACACTACAGGAGGCCCATGTCAGAACCGACTCCCCATCGTAGAGGCCCTTCCTGGACGCCCATGCTAGGCCCGACTCCCCTTTCTTGAGGCTTTGTGATTGACCCCCCCTCACAATGGCACTGTCAAATGGACCCTTATTGTTACCCCCATGACCCATCTCACTCCTTTGAGTTTGTCACTATGTCTGGTCGCTGGTACATTGTCCAGCCATAATTCCTGATAACCACCTATGGACTGACTACCATGTAATGTAAAGTGGGATAATATTCTATTATGAACTATTATGAACCTTAGCTAAAACCATAGGCAACTTGTTGTCTGTCATGGTTACTACTGATTGTAATTTTCCTGCATGACCCCTGGCAGTTGGGTTGGCTCCTTGAGTCGTGGACCTGCCCAAGGTTTCTTTCTAGATTAACTGAACATAAGGGAGTTTTTCCTTGCCCCTGTTGCTTATGGGTGCTCCTTCTGTGAAGCGCCACAAGACAATACTATTGTAAAAGGCGCTGTATACATGAAACTGAATTGAATTGAATTGAATGACTTGAGTTCCCAATAAAGTCATAATCCTGATCATGTGCTGAGGCAAGTATGCAATATGTAATTTAATGGCCATTTTGGGCTTGGAAGGTTTTCATATACAGCTTCATATGCAGCTACAGTCAACACATTATATTGTGTTATAATGTGCAGCGTACAATCGATGCTTATATTGTGTGTTGTGCAGCAGGACAAAATGACAAGAACGCACATACACACACAAACTTACTTTGCATCTTCAACATATTTGGTTGCTTTAGTGAAGTCACCCTGTTGTTTGTAGAGCAATCCAAGCTCATAGAGTGTGAAGGGCACGAGATAGTGATCATAACGGATCCTCTTCTCACTGCGAAGAATACACACACACACACACACACACACACACACACACACAGGGAAGACTCCATTTAGTCAAATACTCCACTCATCACACACACACACACACACACACACACACACACACACACACACACACACACACTACTTACCTGGCCAGCACCTGTGTGAAACAGAGTTCTGCCTGCAGTAGGCGATTCAGATGCTTCAGGCACAAACCCTTCAACAGCTGCAATAAACACTCGTCATCTACAGTGTATTCATCTGAGAGAGAGAGAGACATAGATAACGATGTAGCCTCGGTGTGTGTGTGTGTGTTCATTAAAAAGAGTGTGTGTGCGTGTGTGTGTGTATATTTATGAGAGTGTGTGCCTTTATAAGCATGTCTGTGAGTATGCGTGTGTGTGTGAGTGAGTGAGTGAGTGAGTGAGTGAGAGAGAGAAAAAGTGTGAGGGAGAAAAAGAGCAAGAGAGAGTGAGAGAGAGAGAGAGAGAGAGAGTGTGTTTGTGTGTGTGCGCATGTGTGTGTGAGTGAGAGAGAGAGAGAGAGAAAAGGAGCGAGAGAGAGTGTGTTTGTGTGTGTGTGTGTGTGTGTGTGTGTGTGTGTGTGTGTTTGTGTGTGTGTGTGTGTGTCCTCACTGCTGGGGATGGAGTGTAGGTTTTGCTCTGCTTTCTCAATAGTGATCAGGAGGGCTTCTGCAGCATCTGACCTCTTTCCAACAATGGTGAAGCCATTCCACATATACATCATCTCCTGCATACACACACACACACACACACACACACACACACATTTTTCCATATTTACATGAGCAGCTACATTGCATATGGAACATAACAGTGTAACATATTTATTACCTGCAAACACATGCACACACACACACACACACACACACACACACACACAGTCACAATTTCTGCATGAACTACTGCTATGATGCCCCTGCTGGTCATATTTGGTACGGTCTGCTACTGTGTGTTTTGTTTTGTGCCATGTTCCAGATTGTATAAGTGTCACATTCACTAACAGACAAACAGATTTAGACGCCCCCCCCCCCCCCCCCCCCCCCCACACACACACACACACACACACACACACACCACAACCTCACTCACCAGGACAGGAATGACCAGTTTGACAGGCATAGGTGAGGCATATCTCCTGGCCTTCCTCACAGCAAACTTCTCAATGGGGATAGACTTCCCAGCTAAACGCTGTTTCAGACCTTCCACCTGCCTAATATTCAAAGGTGCGCACACACACACACACCAGAAATTTTAATTGGGAAAGTCCATTAAAGTCAGCACAACTTTCTTCAGAATTAATACAAGTGATAAAATAACAGATAATATAACATATATTGTAAACTGAGGAGGATCTGTTGTTGTGTTGTGTTGTGTATGTTGTAGCAAGTTACTTTGTACAAGTACAAGTCAGTGTCATAATTAAAACATGTGTTAACAAGTTTAGAACAGTTCTCTACTTACCTGAAGAGCTCCACCACATTCTCACCAGTCTGACGAACTTCCTCCTCTGACATCATGCTCAAGATGGCAGCCTTTTGGTACATATAGATTGCCTAGCAATACAAACCCAGTTAGGCCCTTGTACAGAGGCACTCTCTAGTGTTACAAACCTTCATGTGTCATACTGTACATCTCTCTCTCTCTCTTTCCCCTCCTTCTCTTTACTTATATATCATTGTGTCATATGAGTCATTTGTGCATACATGTATGTATGCACAAATGTAACTGACCCCCCTCACAAAGGCACTGTCAAATGGACCCTTTTTGTTACCCCCATGATCCATCTCACTCCTTGACTTAAACACTATGTCTGGCTGCTACTACACTGTCCAAACATAATTCTTAATAACTACCTATGGATTGACTACCATGTAAGGTTATAGGACAATATTTTGGAACTATTATGATGGCTTGAAACTTGTAGTCTACTGGTTACTACTGATCGTACTTTTCCTGCATGACCCCTGGCAGTTGGGTTCGCCCCTAGAGTCATGGATCTGCCAAAGGTTTCTTCCTAGACTAACAAACATAATGGAGTTCTTTCTTGCCCCTGTTGCTCTTGGGTGCTCCTTGCTGTAAAGCACCATGAGACAATACTACTGTAAAAGGTGCTGTATAAATATAATTGAATTGAATTGAATGGAAATTAATTGTTCAACACATTTAGGTGAGAATGCTCAACGTTTAGCAATCCAAGTAGTTTTAGTAGCTGAATGATTGAGAGAGTGTATAAAGAAGAAATATGAAAAAGTGTATGCTATGCATGTGTTTCTCTCATTCTCTCTCTCTCTGTCTGTGTGAGTGTGTGTATGTGTGAGTGTGTGTGTTATGTTCAACATTACCTTGGACCAGCGGCTGTCTTTGTACAGAAGGTCTGCGTACTTGAGTGCTTGGCCCCATTGTTGCTGGAATGAATGACACCACATCAGTTCCCAGTAGCATACGTGGTGGATCTGCCGCCACTGTTGTTGTGCACCAATACACTCTTGGAACTTCAGCTGAGCCTACACACACACACACACACACACACACACACACACACACACACACATTAACATTATCTATCACATATATCTAAACACAAAATCATGCATATAGTACATGACAAATACACACAACATCACAAATATAAATTTGCATACACATTAACTCTTCTTATCCAAGCCCACAATATTACATAATACAAACCTATGAGTTTGCTCACATTCTACTCCCCGGCCTCTCCAATACACACACACACACACACACACACACACACACACACACACACACACACACACACACTCATTCATGCTCAGCTAGCCACATGCGCAGCATCACAGGCCAGGGAGTTCCCAGAACATGTCATGTGATTTACATGCAGGTGCTTTCTGATCTGAGTCTGATGCTGACCACTCTGCCACCACCACCACCGTCACTGCATGTCCCCTCACCACCCATCACATCACACCCAAAGCATCGCTCCTCCCCATGCATTTGCACGGGCAAACAAATGCCTGTCCACACACACACACACACACACACAGAATCCCTCACTATGTCCATTAGTACTGAGGGTTTTGATCACATGTATGGTCTGTCTTGTCTGGGGATGACACAGTGTGTGTAAATGTGTGTTTTTGCCACAACTATGGCTGTTTTGAAAGGCAAAGTGACTTACATGCTTTTTCCATATTCTTGCATGTTTTCCTGAGCAGACGACATTAGGGATTTGCCTGTGACACCAGTCGGCTATGGTATATGCAAAGAAGTGTTCAGTGCCAGAAAATGACCATCCACTGTAGCTTGACTCTACTCCAGACAGTCTGTTTGGCTTGCTCTTCTAACCTCATTTATTCCCACCAATAGGATTCCATCTCTCTCCACACACTTTAAGACCAAGCGTAAACAGAGTCATAGCCTGCCTCCGCTAGCCCCCCTAAAAGGCTAGAGTGCAGGGGCTGGACACGTGTGAAGCACAGCTCCCTGCCTGACATAGCTCTCAATATTAAGGCCTAAACATACTCGCCCTGTCTGCCACTGCACGCACAATGGGTGACATCATTGATGCGCTCGAACCTTAGATACCAGCACTAGACCAAACTCGACAGATGCACAAGTAGTGGCATTATTGTCCTGGATGGTAGACGTCGCTAATAGGTCATTCGACCCAATCCAAAACAGAGATGCATGGGCTTCTACACTCTTTGGGCAGTCATCCAGAAACAGGATATATCCCTAAACGTTTCTGATGAGTGTTTGCATTCATTCTCTGGTAGCATTAGACATTTTGCCTAACGATTAAGTTAGCAAAAACTTGATATTTGAGTGATATTCGGATGAAGGATTAGTCACTAGGCTAAATTTAGCCTAACAAACAAGATTTTAAAAATATTTCATCTATTCTGTAAGAAGTTGATGCATTAACTGAAGAAAGAGCTTTGTGTCAGATAGCAGGGAGTTGAATGCCTCATCACAAAAGAGGGTGAAATAATCTCTCATGTGTCTCTGTGTAGTTGCCTATGTTGTGAGTGGGCCAGCTGAGGAGCATGGTGGGGCTGTCGTGGACCACTTGCAAGAAAAGTGCACGACCTCGCGACAAGCCCTCAAAATCAGTTGTGCGATATTGGGTTTCACGTCATTTTTACATCACAAAAGTGCATGTGACCGTGTCATGCGAAGGTGTAAAGGTTGATTTACACTGCACTCCTGCATAATACACCAACACAAATTCCACAATCTTCATCACAGATGGGCCAGTGTGGAAGTGTAAAATATGCAGGCATGAGAGATCCACATGGAGGTCTTCTCCTCTTTTTTGTTATGTTGTTTGTTATATCTCTGTATAACAAGCTGTTTTAAATAATATCTCAATGTGATGTGATGTGATACTGCAACAAACCTTAATTTTGTATGGGTTATACTGGGAAAAATATCACATGCTACACCACATTAGCCCTAAGTACACTAACATGCATACCAACATAGTAGCAAAGAGATTACCTCACACCATCCACAAAAGATGATGTAGTATAGATGTAGCATCTATACTAGAACATAGTAACTATACTATGTAGTGTAGTAACTATACTACAACACATACTATGAATGTTAAAATGCTGCACATACCACCTCTTCTCTGGCCTATGAGATACATGTCTTCTGCAGGCTGCATATCCACAGATGCTCGGTTGAGTGAGCAAACTGTCTCCTGACACTGCCCCCCTCTGGGCCTCACCTGACTAAATGCAGCAGAGGCCTTAATGAGAATCAGCAGAACTCCTCAGTTAATCATTTGTGTCACTTACACCCAACCACACGCCTGACTCGAATTAGGGAGACTGACTTCAGTCCTACTGGGGGTGGTGAACCTGCTGTGGGAAGACTGGCACCCAATGTTTTCAGCCCCCCAGCACCACGTCTGCTAAGGCTACACCAAAGGGTCGGCAAGGTCAACATATCTCCAGTTTTCAGTCCAACCAATCAGAACCCCCCCTGGTATGGACAGTCAAACTGGCCAACCAATAAAAAGTATAATTTGGTACACATAATCAACTAGCTCAGCCAAATAGAAGCTCACCTGATCCCAATGGGGCAACCAGGGTGAACTTGTCCACTGAGTGGAATCCAATTGTCAGAACTGTAATAGTATTTGTGTGACAGCATAGTTCTGATTAGTCCTGTCACAACGAGACAACTTCACAAGGTTATGTTCTGCTGTGGCCACACCAGTGTAAGCAAAAGGGTTCAAGGCAAGTGGAGGCAGGCCAGATCTGATGGAGATAGCAGTGGACGAACAGGGAGAGGAATTCAAGCCAAACATCCTGAGTGAAGGACAATGCTTGCACCCATCTCAGTGAGGTCTGGTGGAGGAGGGCGGAAACCCACCTTCTCAAACTGGCCCCTGAGTGTAGCTATCCTGGCCGTGTAGAACAGGATGATGGAACCCTAGAAAACAAACACACAAAGTTCTAGTTTCACATTAAAATGAGATGCGTATAGAGTGTGTGTGTGTGTGTGTGTGTGTGTGTGTGTGTTCACACCTTTGGGAATTTCTCCACATAAGGCTCCAATAGGGCTTCAGCCTCAACCAAATTACCCTCACCAGTACCTGAAAAACACATATGTAACACACACACACACACACACACACACACACACACAGTCATTTCTGTGCTATAGCAGGTTGTGGTTATAGGCTATCGAATGTTATCAGAAGTAATATAAGACAAGCATGGCTAACCTGTTAAATCTGTATGCTAATTCATGTTGAGGTATTCTAATGAAAACTTCACTTGGTTTCAGAATGACTATTTACCCTAAATGATTGCTAGAATTCTGCTATTAACATTGACAGGGACCATTTTAAAGCAAGCCACCGTAGTCAACCACTGTGTACAACAGTGCAGCTGAAGTGACCCAAAAGCCTTTTCTGTGTCTTTATTAATAGCTGAAGACTGCATACCCCAGGCTAAGTTGGCAGGGACTAAAGATTACGTCATGCCACCCAGTTAAGGCCATGTCACTCACACTTTAGCCCCATCCCCAGAGCGCTGAGCTTTTAGGAAGCTTTCTAAGAGGAATGTTAGGGACCAGTTTTAGGACACTATGGCCTATAGTGTAACTTAACAGGCTGTCAACAAACAAAGTTGTCAGACATGAACTATAGCTACTGTGCTGCATTTAAACAGTCTCTTCAGTGTTTGCTCTTGAGGTCTTAAGGTGCTAAATCAGTGAATTGATTTGACCTGGTTATTAAGTTAGCTTTAGGAGATCAAGTTAGTGAAGGATGTGTACTATGTAGTATGTGTGTTCCTTGGGTGGTGTGTTAGTGTAGTATGTCAGTATGTGTGGTGTAGTTTTGGGTGGTGTGTTAGTGTAGTATGTTAGTATGTGTGGTGTTGTTTTGGCCGGTGTGTTTGTGTAGTATGTTAGTATGTGTGGTGTTGTGTTGGGTGGTGTGTTTGTGTAGTATGTTATATGTGGTGGTGTGTTGGGTGGTGTGTTTGTGTAGTATGTTAGTGCGTGTGGTGGTGTGTTGGGTGGTGTGTTTGTGTAGTATGTTAGTATGTGTGGTGGTGTGTTGGGTGGTGTGTTTGTGTAGTATGTTATATGTGGTGGTGTGTTGGTGTGTGTTGTGGTGGTTGGTGTGTGTTGTGTAGTATGTTAGAGCGTGTGGTGGTGTGTTGGGTGGTGTGTTTGTGTAGTATGTTATATGTGGTGGTGTGTTGGGTGGTGTGTTTGTGTAGTATGTTAGAGCGTGTGGTGGTGTGTTGGGTGGTGTGTTTGTGTAGTATGTTAGAGCGTGTGGTGGTGTGTTGGGTGGTGTGTTTGTGTAGTATGTTAGTGCGTGTGGTGGTGGGTTGGGTGGTGTGTTTGTGTAGTATGTTAGAGCGTGTGGTGGTGTGTTGGGTGGTGTGTTTGTGTAGTATGTTAGAGCGTGTGGTGGTGTGTTGGGTGGTGTGTTTGTGTAGTATGTTATATGTGGTGGTGTGTTGGGTGGTGTGTTTGTGTAGTATGTTAGTGCGTGTGGTGGTGGGTTGGGTGGTGTGTTTGTGTAGTATGTTAGTGCGTGTGGTGGTGTGTTGGGTGGTGTGTTTGTGTAGTATGTTAGTGCGTGTGGTGGTGTGTTGGGTGGTGTGTTTGTGTAGTATGTTAGAGCGTGTGGTGGTGGGTTGGGTGGTGGTTTACTGTCAGGTGTTTTACCCAGTATGAGGCAAACATAGGTGTGATAGAAGAGCAGCGTGAGCACGCTCAGTATGGACCTCAGGCCGTGGCTGCTCGCCCCCTCCCTCAGCTGCGAGAGACCAAACTCCTGCAGACACACACGTCAACACATTACGCACACACACATGCACACACTGAAACATACAAATGCACACAACAGTATGTACCACAGATCACATTCAACCTGTGTTTACAGATGCAGATACAGATGTAAATGATCAGTAAATGATACACATCTGCAGATATGCAGACACACTATTTGCACCACACATACGGACTCAAAACATCATCACATCCACGTCCGCATGAACACACACACATACACACAAACACAGCTCACTCTGTTTCCTGAAAACCCAATGAACTCCAACAGCCTCAGTATTCTTGCTGGTAAAAGAGACAGCATCTGAGAGAGAGAGAGAAAGAGAGAGAGAGAGAGAGAGAGCGAATGTTGCTTTGTTTAAAAATACAGCCAAATTCCAACCAGTAATTCAGCTAACTTTCACTTCGAAGGCTATCATTTTTCCATACTGTTGGGCAGACTGCTCCATTCAGAAGACCTACCATTATATTTACAGAGACTCTTAATATAGCTCTGGGAAACAGTTTTTTTTATAACACCATCATCATAGCCTGGCCAACTGAAATAGCATTTTCATAACACTAGGTGGCACTAGTGGGCATCAGGGCATCATAAAATCACAGTAGGACATGTTTACATTTACATTTATGCATTTAGCAGACGCTTTTATCCAAAGCGACTTACAACTCATCAACTATCAATTGTTCAGGGCCAGTCTCCCCTAGAGCAACTTAGGGTTAAGTGCCTTGCTCGAGGACACAACGGTGGCAGCCGGGATTCGAACCCACAACTTTTCAGGCTACTTGTACGCTAGCCAGGTTCCTTAACCACTATGCTACCACCACCACGTACGTACATGTACGTAAGGTAATGAATTTCAAACTCACACATGTATTTCACTAGACACTACTAGACTACTACTAGTCGTTATACTCCACATGTTCCATAGAGTGGAGTGCAGGGGAGCATTTAAGGCCGTTTAAAGGAAATATGTGTGGTAAAATGATGTCATGAATCTTGCCTTGTCTCTCGCTTTGTGTAAGTTTTTGTGTTTGTGTGTATGTGTATGTGTATGTGCCAGTGTGTGTGTGCGTGTGTGTGTGTGTGTGTGTGTGTGTGCATGTGTGCCTGAGAGAATGTCTGATGTGATGCTCACCAGGTTGAAGGAGCCAAGACCCAACTTGACTCCTCCCTCAAACTGTCTTAAGGCCTCTGTCTCTGTGCCACTGTCCTGAGCCACGCTCAACAGGTGCTGGCAGTCCCTGCCCACATAAAATGACATAGCAGAGGAGATGACATCAGAGCCCTGGGTGGGGCAGTTTCTAGTATGGTTGAATGTCCTGATTAGGTTGCTTCTTTCTACACAACAAGCTAGTTTGTATGTATGTTATGCATGTATGTATGTATGTATGTATGTATGTATGTGATATGCTGTGGGCTTACTTGTAAATCTGGTAACTTGTGCGGATCTTAATTCCTCCTTTGATGAAACTGATCATATTTTCATCCTGTGAGACATCAACATTAACAAGTGTGGAAACGTGTGTGTGTGTGTGTGTGTGTGTGTGTCTGTTTGTCTGTCTCTATGTTGTCAGGTTTGACAGGAATGCACACCCACCTGTACAAAGGTTAGTGTGGCTTTTTGTAGCAGGCACTCAGCATAGCAGATCTCTGCATGCATCTCCTCTGGAGAGAGAAACACAGCTTCACACATACAGCAAATCTAGTCACAAATATACCAGCAATTTCACTCTCTTACACTACTACAAAGAAATCTTAAAACTTTTCACTCTACAGACACACACACAAACAAATACACACACACACACAAACAAACAAACAAACAAAGAAACATACCCTCCTTTAGGTTGTCTGAGGCTTGTTTGGTCACCAGGCTGGAAATGGAGCCTACCACTGAACTTCTTTTCCTGAACCTAGCAAACAGCAGATACAGCTTCATGCATATAACATGGACACACACAAGGTTTCATGTTACGTTCATGTGTCAGTTTGGCTCTTTTAGTGATTCTGTGTGCTACAATCTTGTAGACTGTAGGTCATGTTTTGGATGCCCAAATACTTTTATTTACGGATGAACATTGTTTATATTTTTCTATCAGCAAATAATTGAAAATGAGTTTATGTCTCATCCTCTCACTCTTTACATAGCACAGTACTGCAGGATTTTTTTTACAACATTTCACTTTCATTAATTGTACTAGTGTGAAATATGGGATTATGAGATTTGAAAATAAACTGTATGCATTTATTGTGTTTCTTATTGTGTTTCCTCACATGTTCATCATCTAAAGAGGTTGTGAGAGGGAAAACATAGTGTCACTGTCAGGTGAACCTCATATGTCCAAAACATTTTTTTGAGCCAGTTGAATGATCGTATAGTTGCATTCGTGCAACAGGATGACTGATTTATAACACTGTTTTATGAAACAATTCTTTTTTTAATTATTATCATTTGATCTCATCAGTGAGCAAGACTATGGGCCCTAATTCTACATTGCACAGAGCACATTGCTTCCTTACACACATGAATCTGTTTATTATGATAGTCTGAAACTATAAAAAATTATTGACAACAAACTTTCATTTAAAGCCTGCCTACATCATGTTAGCTGCCCTATGCAAATAATACACGACAAATGACATGATTGATTTCTACTTCATTCTAACTGGTAGTGTCTCAGTCTCACAGCCTGTTCAAGCAAAGAACTTCCTCATCTCTGTACTGATCTCTCAGTGCAGGAGTATATTGTGTGCCACATGTATTAGATTAGACAAATGTTGTGCTCAGTTAATTAAATCAGCATTGGTTTGTGTTGACAGTATTAACATGTTGGGCATGCTGTGTCAAACAAATTAGAATGCATTAGTGTATGTGTTTTTTTTTTTTTTTACAATATTGTGTGGTTTTGAGTGGAGAGTTCGGTTTTGATCTGTAAGTGTGAGTGTGTAAGTAGACTTGTGTTTGAGTGCAATGTTCCTGTGTGTAGGACTGTGTTGTCTCTGGCTGCATGTGTTTTATCTGTCCTCTGTACCTCTGGCAAGTGTGCAGGGCTTCCTTGATGGTCGTCATGGCAGTCTGGATGTCTCTGTGCTCAAAGGTCATTGCTGCCTGCATCACCAGGATGCTGCTGTAGCCCAGTGCGTGATACATACTATCTTTAGACCTAAACACACACACACACACACACACACACACACACACACACACACACACACACACAGGTATTACTCTCCAGAATGTGGGCACATACATTTACACACAAAAAAACATGACTATAAAACAAAGACAGCGAGGTAAATCATTAAATTCTTTAAACTACATCTTCCAACCCATCCCAAATACACACAAAAAAGCAATCAACAACACAATCCTACCAGGGTCGGAGGAGATCCAAGGCCTCAGAAAACTTGTTATTGAGAACGAGGTTAAGAGCCATGCTGCACTCCTCGATGGATGTATGCAGGTCCATCTTACAGGCACTGCATTCACACAGTGACACACACCACACACACACACACACACACACACACACAAATGCTTGGCAAGAAGGCAAGAAGTAGACATTTCAAAATGAAAAACAGGTGTGCCTGCATTACCGTGGTGCCTCAGCACTATATATAACCTATAACTGTTTAGGCCAATAACCCTTGAAAACACACAACTTAACATTTAAAGAATAAAGGTTCATTTTACATGTCTGTGTTTTGACTAGGCAACTTCTTCATTACAATATGCACAATATTATACAATATTTATACAGTATTTGCCCATGAGTGTTCAACTGTATTCTAAGACCTGTCTCTTGATAATAGAATCAAGAGAGGAGAAATAACAACCCACATCATCGAAGATCTTTACACTACAAGACCAATGACAGATACTGGCCTATTCCTCAAGAAAGGAACTTTTTTTCACAGTCTTGCTTGTTTTACTTCTCTTTATCACTTTCTGTTCTCTGGTCTTTATATTCTTTTGCGTTTTTAAGCCCAGTGTCTTTCTAGCAGTGTCTATCTGGTTTTCACTTTTGTGCTTGCGACTGTCTCCACAGAAGGTACAGTAGGACAGAGCTATCAAAATCACTGGGAGGCTTTTAGAAATTGAGTATTTCACTTCACTGCCTAAACAGTCACAAATCTCACATTCACCCATATGCACACAACACACACACACACACACACACACAGTAGTACTCACACAGGTATCTGATCAAAGGCATCTTCAAAGCAGTCCTGCCAAGAACATAAATTCAACAAGGTTAGTGATACTCAGTCTTTATAGTGAGTGTGTGGGTGTCTTTTATGTGGCCTTTCTGGGGCCACGTCTCTGGGAAACCACTGGCAACCCACCAGAACTGTTTACTAACAAAAAAAAACAAAACACTACATCAGTCAATAATAGAGGAATTTAAACATAATCAATGACTACAAGGTAAATATACAGGCCTATGAACTGCTTTGCCATCTGTTGATTACCCTTGGGGGCTGTAGAAGCCTATCGGGATACCTAGAAGTAGTACAGCCTGTGTGTGTGTGTGTGTGTGTGTGTCTGTCTGTTAACATGCACAGTAGCTGCCACAAGGTTTATCTGTTCTTACGGTTTATTAAAGGAGTTGGCCAAATGTTGACTGTGTGAAAGATAGCAAGAGATAAAGAGAAGTGGTATAGTGACAGAAAAGAAGATAACAGGAAAGACAGAGCAAGTTAGAGAGCCTGTGAGAGGGAGGGAAAAAAGAAGGAGGGATAATTATAGCGCTCTTAATCATTACATAAATCAGCAGAGCTGCTCTTGCACTACAAAAGTGTCCCTGTGTGTGTGTGAATCAATCACTGAGTGCATGTGAGCCAGCATGTCTAAATGTCTGTGTGTAGGCTCTTTAAATGCTAATTGACTGTCTTTAATGACATTACTGTCAGATGGCAGTGAAAAAATACATTGAACCAAGTGTAAGTGCTTGTGTGTGTGTTTAACATCACAATTATAATGATAGAAAGCATCAGGAGTATCATCATTATCGTGGTACCTTTGTGTGTTGAATTGATCAACACACAACACAAAAATTGAAATAATTTCACCTAGGGCATATTGTTATGATTATGGGTTCTTTGCAGATACTTTTATTCATGGGTTTAAGTCCATTATCCCCAATGTTCCCCAGTGTTGGCAACATGCCCCTCCAAAGAGGGACCCAGGCTAAATCTTGGATTATTTGTGGGGTATAATGGTTATATCCAACATGATAATTAAAAAAATGAATGAATAACCCCTCAGGACTTTCACCCTGATACAGTATTGATTTGTTATTGTTACATGCCTTGTGTGTGAGAGAGTGTGTGTGTAGTTTTTTATTTAATGGGATACTCTGTGTTTTTGTGAAGCCAACTGTGCATTTTTGCTATAGCCTATCCCATAGTTCTGTTGTGTAATGCTAAACAGTCTTGTGGATCTGCCACTGCGGGAGATACACTATCTACAGGGCTTGCACCGTGAATGGTATATGTGTGTGAGAGAGAAAGAGATGACAGAAGAATAGAGGTATATGTATGAGCATGTCAATGAACACACATGAATGGGCCCATATGTAGTTATGGCTTCTTTGTGTTGCATGCCAGCGTCAGAGGAAGTCATGGCTTCAGTTTAAACACACAGGGCTAAAAAGGGGTCATATGCTCCCTTTATGTCATTCATGCATCAGTACCCTAAATCAGTACACTCTATCACTCACACACACACACACACACACACACACACAGTTCTGTGAGCTTCAAGGACATCTACTCCATGGTCTCTCTCAGACATAAATGCCACTGTTCTTTCACACACATACTCTCTCCACGCACACACACACACTAGCTTATCACTTGCAGTTGTCTGATGATGTGACTCACCTCTAATATGTATGTGTGCATGTCTGAGTGTTAAGGGAGAGAGAACGAAGGAGAGAGTGGAGATGCAGTATGTAGTATAAGGAGTCATGGTTGTAAAGACAACAAACAGAGAAGTGTGTGTACAAAGATGATCACACTGACAAACCTGTATGGTTGCTTTAGCAACGGATTAACACTGTATACATGGACACTCTTTCAGTCGCTCCCTCTCTCCTCTCTCTCTCACACACATGATGACTGGATCTCTGTGCTGCTAGTATTAGTTTAAGTGGATTAGGCTCATTAAGATCACGAGCTTATGCACAGACATGTACAAACTGTACACATTCATATGTTCACATGCATACACACAACCATGCAACAATCTCTCTCCATTGGACAATCTCTCTCCCTTCCTCTCACTGCCACAAGGAATAGAACATCTCAGTAACAAGATCTCTTCAAATGAGGGGACACTGCCCTGCTTCCTGTACATCACAAACGCACCACAGACACTCACCACACACAGAGAGTCACGTTGAAGCACTATAGGGATCACTATTCTGGTTGCTTACAATGCACTAGCTATTCTTCAACACAAGTATTAACAGTACAGCGTGTGTATGTGTGTTCATTGTAATGCAGAGACAGAGATCTCAGGGTAAAGGAGTGTCATTCATGTTGCAGGTCATTCGGCATTGGCGAGTGTGTGTCGTCAAATGTAATGGTTTTGCTACAAGGGCATACCATCATTTTCTGACTAAGCGTAATTTATTACAATGCATGTTTCTGACCGCCTGCTGTTTTGTTATTTGGCTGTTTATGCTACAATCAGTTGCAGAGTGACAGACAGGGCAAATTAAGCCACTGGGTGGCCGCAGATATCGATTTCATAACCGAGGCAGCTGGAGGACAAAAGTGCGGCATCAACTCATCACGGCAGAATTTTAAGATTTGCGTCACGCTGGTTACATAATTCATAATTCACTAAAGAAAGTTGCAACGATGGCGAGACTCCAACCTTACAGTTAGAGAAAACAAAACCGCATGAAGAATTTCACAAGTGGTCTAAATGTGCGACTATCATTTGATGGGGCGGCCCAGTTTCTTATCCGTTAAGTCGGGCGACTGTCGTCCGCTGTAATCTGAGCTCCAGGCTCTTTGCGCGCTGGCTCTGCCTTCCTGATTTCCGGAGTGCTACGTCGACATCCAGGACTCCGAATGAAACTATAACCTACTGAGACTTGAGCACTAAGTCGAATATTTGTAAACAGCAGTTTATGCCGAGTGGTGTCACTGCAAACACAGCAGTGTAATATTGTCAAATATGCAAAGTAGCCTAATAACCTTCACCTCAGCCTTCATTGCCGTAACGTTGTAGTTGCAGGTGAAGAAATGCATTCACTCACCTCATCGACGTCGTTATTTCCAGCTCCGTTTCCCACCCGAGCCATCCTGAAATCCCTGAGATGATAAAATGTTGACTAGAGCCTCTCCTCAGGGGCAAAGCCAGTCCTACTACCGCAACATCCGTGGTGAACGTGGCATACCGCTCAGCCTAAATATGACTTGTTCTCTCTGCCTTATGCGCGCAGTCGCTCACTTTCGATTTTTTTTCCCGGTTCTCTTGACCTTTGCCGTCTACTGTCTTCCGCTGGACCGAGTCCTTACCGTCTTTTCCCTTCACACCCCTGTCGCTCACTCACTCGCAAACATTTTCTTATCGTCGCTCGCTTTCGCGCACAACTAACCTGCTGGACATTTACAACGGGAACCTCCGTCGTTGTGCTGACGTACGTAAGGAACACCCCTGTTGCCTCGGTGATAAAGTACGTTGCAAACGGCTGTCAGATTTGCGCACCTCAGGCCACAGCAGCAGAAGGATATATGCGCGTATATCGAATAGTTGCCAGTTTGCAGTATACTATGTGCGGAAATAGTTGCCGCTAGCTTTACAATGAATTGCGTTCATGCCCCTCCTACGCGTGCTATTTTAAGACCTGCGAGGTCTTGTCAGGGGCATTACTTCTTCTGAAGTAAATTTACCCCACCTCCTGTCTTTTTGGAGTGTTGGGTGAAGCCGGCTTTTGGGATCCATGGTTTCTCATGGCCACATCTAGGAAATGACTCACTGTAAACAATTCCATGTGCCAAATCCGTCCCGAGTGTATTGCACACTAGAAAAATAAAATAATGCAGGAAGGCAAGAAATTATAATTGTCCTGTAATCAATGCTGTTCAAGGAAAAACACAATTTCGTGGCAGGCTGGGACACAGACTCAAGCAAGTCTGCACATAGCATGACATATAATCAGTGAAACAGAGAACTGATGGTGGAGCCTGACTAAATTTATGTCACCGGATTACACTGGAGGTGGAGTTGTGACCTGTTGACCACATCCCTCCACAGGATCCAAGGTGTGAAAACTGCTGTGGGTTGAATTTTCTAGGAAGAGATTTCAAGGCAGCATTATCCATTTCAACCCTCTCTGGCATTATGTAGCTGATAGATGATATAGACGCCACTTCTGTTCAGGTTAAGATTCTTATGGTACTCTATAGCACTTTTTCCTAAAGAGTTGGTCTAGATGATTGATGGCCTTCTTTCCTCCTCTCTCGAACCATTCATCTTCTGCGTCCCAAATGGCACATTTGCTTCCTCCTTCTTCCTGAGAGTCTTATCCCATGGCTCTGGTTTTGCTGGTTCTTCTGTATTGTGCCATGTGTCTGTGACGTGGGTATACTACTGGCACATAAGCATGCATAAATGTGGGTGGATGGTGGGTGAAGGGGCTGATGGGTCTTTATGTTCTTTTCTTTCTTCTGTTTTAACCATACATTTGTGTCATCTTCCTTTGTACAACACTTTGGGCAGCAGTTTATATGAAAAGTGTTATAATTGCAGCAATAGCACTCTGCGGTCATGTAGATGTTGCTGAAGTTCTTTCTTCAGTTTTTGTTGTCGTTTTTTTGTTTTGTTTTTGTGGAACACCGAAACACATGAGGCTTGTTGTGCGAGTACATCCACTTGAGTTTTAATGCATAGGAGCTTTTGGTCCACATGGATTGGTCGGACAACTTTTTTGTGGAAATAACTTGAGAATCAAAGTACCCTGGCCAACAAAATTTTAGTGGTGCATTGGTCCACACAATGTGTTGTACACACATTCAACGAGCCTTCAACCAGCCCTGTGTGGTGTAGCACCACCTACTGAGATACACAAAACTAAAAACAAAAAGTCAGGATTATAGGGGTTTGCCTTGCCTTTTCTGTCGCAGGACAATGAAACACTGGGCCATTTGTAACTGGGCATACAGCTCCAGTGGGCTGATGTGTTGGAGGAAATGATAGCCTCCAGGGACTTTTCCCTCTCTATGCTTGTGCTTTTGCTACCCATCTCTTCTCTGCCAATTGGTACTGAAAAGAAAGAGACAGCGAGGACAGTGTTCCATTTGTACCTTTATTTTAAAAAATGATGGGCTAGTTAATGCTCACAGAAAAAAAAACAGGAATGCAACAAACAAACCTTTTCAGGACGGAAACAGATCTGTCAGAGCTGATGTGGATATGCTATACTGCAATTAAACTGAAAAAAAGTGTTTATAGATAGCATGAAGCCTATTTGTAAGTATGGTTGCATTAATGCAAGTGACTCATATAGCTTAACTTATATATTATAAGATTTGACCCATGTTTGTTCTCAATGAGTAAATTTGTGAGTGTCATGGGCATAATGACCTTTCTGTAACTGTACTTTCCTCTTAATTTTCTATGCAGTGGAGAATAATTCCATGTAGTGTGTGTGTGTGTGTGTGTGTGTGTGTGTGCACGCACACAATTGCATGTACTTCTATTTGCATCTGCCAGTTTTCTGTAAAGCAAGCCTGTCTTTGCTGGGTTTAACTAAAAGAAAATGTCATCAGTACTGGTTTCTATCTTGATCACACACACATACACAAACATACATACACATGTGCACACGTGCTTACACAGACACACACTCCTACACACGACCCACAAACAGTGCAAAAAAGTGTAAAACAAGACAAAGATACACAGTCAAAGCAATAGCAGCATTTAAATTAATTGTGTATATCAGTTTACTGTTTTATGTGTGTGTGTGTGTGTTTGTGTGTAAGTAATGGGTTTGAGGGACTGGATGATCCAGGCAAGTCTCACAGCATGTTCCTAAAGCACATTTTAAGTCTTAGAAAAATATATTTAAAAAAAAAACCAAACACAAATCCAATGACGCCAAAAACAGAAAAATCTGGTCTGTTCCTCCGACGGCTCACACCACTGAAACAGAACACAAACACACACACACACACAGACAAGACACACACACACACACACACACACACACACACACACACACACACACACACAGTTACTATTGCAGGGCTCATTTTTCAGGGTGTTGGTAAGTGTGTCTCAGTGAGGACGGGCCTCATCTCACCTGTGCTCTGCTCATTCCTTAGTCGTTCCACCACCCTCCTCTCTTCTTTTTCCTCTCTGTTCTCCCCTACACCATCAACCTCCTCCCACTGCACTCGACCGCTCTCCTCCCACTCGCGCTCCTGCTGGAGGGTGCTGATGTAGTCGGGAGAGAGCTCCTCCTCGCCACTCAGGTACACACTTTTGAACTTGTGGTACAGCATGGAGGCTTTCTGCATGATCACCTCATTCTCACTGAACCTGCGGATCTGTTGCAAAACACAAAACAAAACATCACAAGACAGATACAGGACACCACAACTAACACCTAAAACACAGTAAACTAGATCAGGGGAGAGAAAATGCCCTCTTAAAATCTTCCATAGGTTAAAGGTTCAACAGCACAAAATTCTGATTTGCAAAAAGTTGTTGATATTTGTGCTTAACAGCCAATCAAATGACACTTCTGACCCTCCCTTCACTACTCAAGTGAATTAAAAGAGTGAATTAGCTGTTAGCTTAATGTTTCTCCAGTCAGAGCTCAAATGAGAATGTTTGAACGAGAACAAGAAAATATGATACAAAGTAGACAGAATGGCGAAATGGCAGCCAATGCTAACTGATGAGAACAAGGACACAGTTTCAGTTCTGTTCCCTGGTCAGTTCACGTTTGCCACTGGTTTGAAAATTCTGACTGTGTTGTACCCAATTTTCCTATTCTTACTCCCACCGATAATACTCAACATTGGCAATATTTGGTTTGCAGGTGAGTCATGTAAACTCCCCATATTGATCACCATCTTCTGAATTTGGCCGTATTCCGGTTTCTAAAAACCTCAATAAACCCCCTAGTTTTTGTCTGAATTAAACAAAATGCAGGGTCATGTATACACTTAATGCTTCTTACCAGAGCAGTATTCACTTGGGGGCATGTTCAAATTGGCATGATGCATCTAATACAAGGCAACTTAGGCTACATCAGTAAACCTAACTAGAATATAGCAACCGATACGTAAATGAGAATATTCCTGTTGCACACTACTCTTCACTTCATCTTCCCGTTGCACACATGCAAACAGATTATTCAGGATCTTGCCCTAACCAGAATATTGACCTTATTCCAAATTCGCTGTGCATGAAATGTAGTCAAGACAATTCCTTTAAACTATGTCAAGGGCCAAAACTTTTGACTACAACTGTATGCATGCCTACCATGCCTTTGTGTCAAAATGTCCTAAATCAATGCCACTGGAATCACTGACTGCACCGTTAAAGGAGGGAGGAGAGATCATTTTATGAAGCCATTTTTTGCTGAATTCTGAAATCTGCTTCACACACAGATAATTAATTAAATGCTCCCAACATTAAAATAAAACATATCAGTAACCTATGGGATGGGAAGACCTGGTCCATTCATCCTGAACTCTCTGGAGCGAACAAATGGATACTGAAGGTTCACCACACAGGCACTGTTTGTTTGTGTGCTTAGGAGGCATGGAAGGTCTTCAATATGGCAATGAGTCCTTTTGATTGCGCATTTTCAAGATTTCCTATCTTTCCTGTAATACCTCTCCTACTTTTGCTGCTCTACACTATCCTCATGTTCTGTTCTTTCATCGCCTTTGTCTAGGCTGACTGAGCTGTTCTGTCATTGTGCAAATGGGTGCAGTCAAGGAGGCTTAATGATTGACTAGCTATTATTTCAGTGGTTGCCTCCAGGTGTGTTTAAGTTTAGCACTGTACCTGCAGTGGCTGCAATTACTGACAAACCTCCTGCCCAATGAAAGGTTCATTGTCCAAAGCCAATGAATGTACTGTGTCACACTGGTCTTACATACGACAGCATTATGTAAGAAAATAATACGCATTATTATATGGCTCTTCAGAATGCTGCAGAAGGTTCCATTCACTTTCCAACCAACATGTTTCACCAACATTCAGAGGTCAGTTATTTCTGTATAATCACCGCTGTGAAAGCATAATGACCACTGTCAATGACAATGTTTTTTTTGCTTCAGATTCACATCTGCATATCATTCCGTGAGTAGAGATTATTCACTTATCATAATGGAACTTTGTTGAAGGTGAAAGGAGATCAGCTGCGTTCTAAAGAATCTTTCAAGTAAAGTACAGGTTGTGTTGTGAACTATTTATCTGAGGAAGCCACAAAACGGTAAATTAAATTTGTGTGAAGTTTTCTGTCGTCATTCTGTCGTCATTTTGCCACGTAGCCATATATACATATAATAAGTGGGATAATGTATTGTCCACTGGTCATTATAGGAAAATATTTCCCTTTAGGACAAATCAAGACCCCTTCGCCATCCTGTTAGTCCTGTCGGGAAATATTTTCCTATAATGACAGGCAGACAATACATTATCCCTTACATAATGCTCACACAATGGCATATTCTATATCAGGCACTAAAGTTTGAGTTTGAACTTGTTCCAACTATTCATGGGCCATCCTGAAGATAAGGGGCTGCTCTAAGAAACTGCCTGTAGTTTTAAATTTCCCTTGGCATATATACAACTGCTGTAATTCTGCCATCCTGTGGCCAGTGAGAACAAATGCGTTTGTGACATCTAAGAACTACAAATAAAACATTAAACAGGTAACATACATCTGGGTTTTTCTCAAATAAAAAATACCACCTGTTTTCAGAATCCACCCTCCAAGGTCTATATGTTTGTAGTTTTGTAAGACAAGTGTGTACTTTTTTATTATTTAATTTAAATACAATGTAATCATATTAATCTTTATTGCCAGTGTCTGTAGTGATCATCCAGACCATTACATGACCTTCACCTAAATGTACCTTTCCATGTCCAGAAAACATTAATTCATAATTCTATACCTTTCTACATTTTTCTTACCTGCATAAACACATTATAATATGAAATATTGTGTGTCAACAAAACCAGTTCTTCCCTAATCAAGTTAGTACTATACTCGGCATATCATAGACTTTTGTCAGGACCACAGGGGTATTTGTACTAATATTAGTCAAGGCCACAGGGGTATCTGTACTAATATTAGTCGGGGCCACAGGGGTATCTGAACTAATATTTGCAAAGTAAATGGGTACTTATTTAAGCCATGTGTCACCTCTATGGACTAAGACAATGTAAGACCACTGTACATGTCTGTATGATACAAAGATTTCCAGAAGTATTGGGACAATATAGGACATTAGAGATAAAGGAATTTCAAAGATATCCCAATCTAAGTCTTTATTAATACACAGCTATAATGCAGAATTCCATTACAGCTAGAAGAGTGAAATCCCTTTCAGGAAGGACTGGGGACGTCATCGAATTACCTATGGGTGTAATGGCAAAAATCCCAATACTTACATAGCGAATGTGTGTGCATGATCAGTGTTGGGCAAGCTACTCAGAAAATGTATATAACTAAGCTACCAGTTACTTTACATCAGATGAAGCTTCGCTACACTGAAGCTACCTGAAGACAAAATGTAGCAAGCTAAGTTACACACAAATGGCTGAAGTTGTTTACTACATGTGAGGCTACTTTAATTTCCAAAAATGGCCTATAAATAAATAAAATAATCCAACCTTGTGCCAAGATTCTGTTAGTGAACACACTAACAGGTCTCTGCAATAGTAACGTATTTTTAAATAAGTAAAACATTCATTTTTTTATAATCTCTTTGGGTGTTTTTCCACATTCTGCGCCCAGGAGATGTAAAATGTGAGAATAGTTTGGGTATGTGTGCTTTGCTTTACTTGGTCCTAACTGCTAACAGTGAGCAGTCTAATATCTGACACATTAACCATCAACACTGGTGCCTCCCAAGGTTGTGTTTTGAGTCCCCTGCTGTAAAACATCTACACACATGACTGCAAAGCCAACAGCAGTCACACCTACATCATCAAGTTTGCGGATGGCACAGTGGTCATGGTCATGTCATCCTCCTCTATTCCATGGACCTGTCTTGCATCTCTGCACATAACATCCCTCTCCACCACCCATCATGCCAAACACATGGCAACTCACAGCACACTAGCTAGCGCCACCTGGTGCTTCCGCTCAATATCACATATCGCTACAACACTATGTCAAGTACCTATGCAAAGACTTAGGTTTCCTTTATCGGAGGGCTCGACGGACCAATCAATGATTAAAGTTCACAGAAAGTATTTTCCTACCAGGAACCTAATGTGTAATTACTGAGAGGTTTCAGACTCTTTGTACAAAGTGAAATGACATAAAAGAGTCTGGTTCATGGGGCTACTTATTTCCAGCTATGCATTAAGGATAATTGATTTTTAGTACTCTGTAATGTACCATGTGTACCATCCTGATTAGATAAATAAGCTGAAAATAAAACAGCAGTCTTGATTTTAGGGCCCTATGAAATCCATTTAGTTTTTTTCTCAAATTAGGTTTTATTTTGTTTTATTTTGCTCGCACAGGCTACTAGAAAACACAATCCAACTCTCTATGCTAATGTACCCTGGAAGTCAACCAGCCTATGATCAAGATCTGCTGCTTGTTATCATAAACAGTGCCAGTAACTAAGACAAGGCTTGTTTTGTAATGTGGTTGAACTTGGGGAAAAATTACTTTTCCTCATGTGATCTTTAACATCGTCACTGTGGTGTATTTATTTTCACCAACAGAACTTCTAGCATTAAAAATCCATGAGTGAATGTGTGAGTAAATGAACGAGTGAGTGAGTGTGTGTCCTACCCTGCTGAGTGTTTCGATGAGCTCTTTGTGCTTCTGCAGATGCTGTGACGACACTGGTACTCGTCCCAACTCATCTAACGCCAGTACACACTTCCCCACATCCTGAAATAAAGAGAAAGAGAGTTACTGCAAAAGAGAGGGAAAGAGGATTGTTTGAAAAGTTTTGGTGAGACTGAATCATGAATAAAGTTTTCTATTTGGTGAGACTGAATCATGAATAGTGGCTGGGCTGAATGTGTAGGGAAGAATACCTGCATGGACAACTAAAAACATTTGAACAATACTGAAATAATTCTTATGCAGTCCTCTATCATATACCAATGACGCCATTAAGTTGAAACTTCAATGTGACCTACTGTGTTCCCAACGGTCAAGGAGATGCGGATCTCTCCAAGGAGCCTGTGCAGTCGGGAATCTGTGACCGAGTCTGTGACTGCAGAACAAACAATGTTAAACACACCCACACACACTATCATAACATGGATCACAGGACTGAAATCGTGCCTCACCTATTTTGATGCCTACTTTCCTCTCATCTTTTTTTTCTCTCTTCAGGAAGACAACCTCATCCCTGAGATAGAAACAGACCTGAAGTTTATATGGTGTGTATAGGGTGGTGGTGGTGGTGTATGTGTGTGTGTGCTTGCATGTATATGTGTGTGTGTGGTCACTCACAGTTTCACATTGTGAGGGTCTATCCTTCCCTCAGTCTCCAGCACATTTCCTCTGTTTCGCTCCTTCAGAGTCTCACTATTCTCACTTTGAAATTCATTGACCTCTGTTGGTACCTCCTTCTTGTTCTCCCTCCGAAGCTCCTTCCTCTCCACTCTCTGGACCTCCTTTTCTTCCATTGATACCTCCTTTGTTTTTCGAAGTTCCCTTTTCTCCTCTTTTGATACCTCTGTTTCGTCCGTTTGCATGTCTCTCTTGTTCACCTTCCGAAGCTCCTTCTCCTCTTTTGGAACCTCACTGGCTTCTGCTAATGTCTGCTTCATGGCCTCCTTATTAATCTCTTTTTGCTCCACTGGTCTCTCATTCTTGTGCTCCTTACCTTCCTGCTTCTCTTCTTTTGGAACCTCCTTGACCTCTGTTGGTTCCTGCTTCTTCTCATCCTTCCGAAGCGCTCTCCTCTCCACTTTTGGAACCTCTATTGCTATCTGCTTCTCATCTTCCTTCTGAACCTTTTTGAGTTCTGTTGGTAGCTCTTTGTTTCCACCACAATTTTCCTTCCTGTCCTTATTCAGAACCTCCTTGATCTCTATTGGTATCTGTTTCCTGTTTTCTTTACGTAGCTCCCGTATCTCCTCTTTTGCTACCTCCTTGACCTCCACTGCTGCTTGCCTTTTGTCATCTTTACAAAGCTCTGTCTTGTCTTTTGGAACCTGCTTTTCTTCCGTTGCCATCTCTGTCTTGTTCTTCCCCCGAAGCTCTCTCTTCTCCTCTTTTGGAATCTCCTTGATCTCTGTTAATGCTTGTTTCATACCCTCTTTCCAAACCACAATTTCTGCCATTGGCATCTCTGTCTCGCTCTCCTGAAGCTTCCTTGTCTGCTCTTTTGGAACCTCCTTGACCTCCACTGGCACCTCAATCTTGTTCTCCTTCCGAAGCTCCCTCTTCTCTTGTGTAATGTCTTTGACCTCTGTTGGAACCTGTTTATTGCCCTCCTTCTTTTCCTCCTTTTGTATCTCTTTTTCCCTCTGTCCTCTCCTGACATCTCGACTTTGCACCAGATCCTGCAGAGACTTTAGCACAGCAGAAACTTTGCTCTTCTGAGAAAGGAGGGTAGAAAAGAAAGCAGGATAGAAGAAACCAAGAGAATTATGTAGCTGTGTAATCTTGCCCACAAGACTCCACTGTATTCTACTGTTCCGACTGGAAAAAGGCCCACAAAGGTGCCGGTCTCAAGAGAAAATATAAAATTACTTTTAAACGTCATCAGCCCCAGATGGATGACAGGTGGATAAAAATGTTTCCAGAAGCTTCTTAAGTCATATATCGGTACACACAGACCGAAACAGGTGTCAATAGACGCCAGTGCCCTCACCTCCTGCTTTGGGGAGCGCTCACCTACTCCCTCAGTAGTCTTCTTCTGCTTGGGTTCCGGTTCCTCCTCTCCCTCCTCCCTCTCTCCTCTCCTCCTCTTCCTGCCATCCCTCTCCTGAGACTCATCTGTGGAGAGTACAGACAGCGTTCTTCTGTATGTACATATGGGTGTGAGTGTGTGTGTGTGTGATGTTTTTATGGTTATTGGCATTAGCCCTTTTTTCACTGATATGACGATAATATATATTTACTTTTTAAAGCTCTGCTTCATCCCTAGTCACTGCCTGCACTCATCACTCAGGTCTAGAGCAATAGTGGTGCTCACCACACCATCTGATTTGTTAGGCACCACGAATCCAGCCAATCAACAAGGAAGGCTAAACGCTGTGAAAGTCTGTATATATCAATGCAGGGAGGTTGCCATTAACAATTATTTGTTTGTGAAGTCGCTTAAAAAATCAGAAGTCGCAGGTTGCAGGTTTTTGGGGTTGTATTTCAGTGCTGTGGCTTGTTTTTAACCTGCTCTGTACACCACTTCCCTTTTGCCCTCCAATACCAGCTGACCACAAACACACACACACAATCCCTATGCACCACATATACACACACAAGCATAGGTGCAGCTCTGACACTGAGCAAGGCCGAGAGAGATAGAGGGAACATCTTTAGTTTTTATGTTGATGTAGCCAAACGTTCCATTTACAGACGACGTGTCTCTCTCAGTTTTTTTTTCTTTGGCCTTCTTTGCATAATGGCATTTGACTGTAGTTTTGTGTGAGTGTTGTTATTTTTAATTTCATGTGAATTTTTACTGCAGACATTTATCGGTTGTCGGCCTCCCAATTTCGTAATAATCTGTGTCGGCTCAAATAAAAACATATTGGTCGACTCCTTGTGTGTGTGTGTGCGCACATGAACCTACTGTCTTGGTCTCAACTCAGTCGTAACCCATCAAAGACTCAAATCTTGGCATATGCAGTCATTTTTTGTCAGACTGAAGGTATGGATTTATAAATGTCTCTCCATGTACGAACCTGCCCTTCAATGACAAAAGTAATTCCACAGAGGCATTCCCAAGGTTGGTGCCGAAAAGAGACATTCAGTTTGTGCATATGTGATGTGTTTGTCTGTAGAGAGGCAGTAAGAGATGTTGAATACATTCAATACACACACCTGTGTGTGTGTGTGTGTGTGTGTGTGTGTGTGTGTGTGTGTGTGTGTGTGTGTGTGTATTACCTGCAACACTGACTTCAGTGCTCTTCTGAGGAACCTGAGACTGCACTATCTGGGCTTTCCTCAAGTGGCCAACTTCCTGAGACGGTGAGGCATCCAGGAGGGGTGTGTCTTCTGATAAAGGTGTGGTCACTGGAATGGGTGTGCCATCTTGACAAGATCTGGCTTTCTGATGGGCCACATCTCCCTGAGAGTTTGTGTCTTTCTGCATTGAAGCAGCTTCCTGAGGTGATCCGGGCTGAGTCTGTATTTGATTGATGGACTTAGGGGGTGTGGCAGTTACCTTAGCTGGCTTGTCTTTAGGGCATTTGACAGTAGCTTTTGTGGGTATGTGTTTCTGAGGTGTGGGCACCGCCTTGGTGGTGCCTGACTTCTCTGTGGACGTACCTTTGGGTGTACCACGTGATCTTCGCTCAGGGGAGGCAGCCTTCTCCAAAGGCACAGTTTTGTTGGAGCGCAGGGACTTCTGAGAGGATGCAGGTTCGGGAGACAATGCGGTTGCATCGGTCGCTGACCGCCGAGTGACTGTGGCTTTGATAGTGGCAGTGGGAGTGGTGCTCTGTCTAGAAGCCACTGTCCTGATGGATGTCTTTTTCTCTGTGGTTGGAGGTGGTGCTGCAGAAGGTGGTTTCTCAACTGCAGTATCTTCTCTCGCTGTCTTGGCGGGAGGGTCTGCGTCCGTCAAAGACGCAGTAGCGGTGGTGGCAACAGAGGCGGTGGCAACAGAGGCAGTGGCAGCGGCTCTCTTCTGGGCTTTGCGCATCTGTTCCACCCTGCTCAACAGTGACACTTTCTGTCTCAGGAAACAAAAAAAGACAAAAAAATTTGTCAACATCTGTTTACATTGGCAGTTATAATGATAAATCTCTTTAGGTGCATGCACAACATCCGTATGGCTTAAATGGGGGATCACAATAGTAACAGAAAGGCCCAAATTGAAGCACCGTTTTGAAAGACTTTGATGATTATCTCCCACCTGCAGCCTCTGCCTCTAAGCCACAAGACATCATATAGCTTACACATGTACATCCTTCCAGTCTCAGATTATATCAGGTCTAAACCCATCTTGCATTAACATATTCTCAAAATAGTTACAACTAAAAGATGCACAATGTTTTAATGATGACTCACTTTTGGTCCTTTCAGGCATACTCCTGGGTCATGTTCAATCTCCCACATCCCTTCAGGGAATCCTCCTTTCTTGATTGGCTTGTTATATTTCTCTTTGTTAGGCCAATAGGGAACAATTTCATTTGGGAGTAGGAACGTTCTGGAAGGCAAGGGAAGTGGTGTCAGAGGAGTATGCCCCGTAGCAACAGAGCATTCAGACACTCAATCACCCACAGATCTTATGTCAACCACACATACAGAAATTCCCATATCAGCAACAGTTTAACAAAACACTAAACACACAAAAACACAAAAATCATCTGCAGTTTGACTAATTAAGTTGATAATTTGTTAGGAAACACAATAGACAGCCACAAGGCCATGCTCCCAAATGCAAACACATTACCAAGCAAGCAAGCGCGTGCACACACATATATGCACACACACGCACACAAAATAGGTTATAGAATGCCCACTCACGTCTGATGAGTGCCATAGAAGAATATGGGTACTTTGTTCTTGGGCCCCTTGCCTTCACCAATCTGCAGAAAGATGAGAATTTGCTTTAACACTGCATTCAAAAAAACTGCTTTTGGGTGACACACTTCAAGCAGGAACTGTCACAGTTCAACCACAGAAGACAGGATTAGCAACATCATACCCTGGCAGGCCAGAAAGGATAGCCCTTCATCTTGGCAAAGACGGGCTCCCCAGGTTGAAAGCTGTGACTATCCTTCACAGCCTTCATGTTCAAGTTCTCGGATTTCTACCCTAGGACGAAATGAATATCAGAATAATAAACTCACAAGAATCAGCTAAAAGTTTAAACAAAAGTAAGGACGACAACATCAGGACAGGATATTTTTTTACTTTATGTGCTACGACTGGCCAAATATACGGGTGTGTACGCCATGCACACAAAAAACGTAGCATTATTACAACAAATGTTCATCACAGCTAGCCAGTTGCTAACTCATACACTCTTGACCAAAAATTGACCACCACAAACGAGAAGCACATTTCAAAAAGAAGAAAATACCTCTGTTCATCTGCCTTACATACTACAACTAATATGATCACGTATTCATATTTAATGCCCTTTTGCTAAACACAAAATACTGTACTGCTATATTGTATCGGAGGCGGGTCTGCAGCCGACTTGCAGGCAGCTGTGAAAGGCATATCCAAACAACACACAATAAACACTCACATGGACACCTAAGACAAATGAAAAGAGATGGATACCGTTGGTGTGCCAAAATGAACAAATGCACGAAATAATTGCTAAGCAAGCCGATCTACCTCAAACAGCAGCCAACGTGCAACTCAGCTCGTACAGAATCTGCTTGGCGCATCCATAGAATGTAGCCTACCGTCTAACAACAAGCCTCAGTGGACCCGTAGGTGGAGCTTCTAGAAAGCTCAAGACTCTTAGGACTATGGCTAAAAATGAAAGGACTATGTTATTTAACTCACTATCTAAAAACGTGCTGTTACACACAACACAAACCCACTACAGAATGTAACTTCAAAAACAAAGAAACGAGTGACGTACCATACGGGTAAAATTTAAAGTGCACGTGACATCAACATTTACGACAAAACATCCTCTTAAAAATGAAGCTTTATTTTCAGTATTGTGGGATTGACATTGTAGAAGCTGGTGGACTACTAATGCAACATCAGCATAACGTTATATTCGTGGGCTCAAAACATAAAGAACTCCGAGGGCACAGAGGTGTAGTTTACTATTGCTCTGGATTTCCCAAAGATGGACAGAATTTCTGCAGTGGAGTGAAGTGTGGGTAACGTCTGCATTGTTTTAACCCTTAAGACTAATTGACTAATTGTATTTTACATGTAACGACAGCTATGCAACCAAGTAAAAGTTAAATGTAGCTTTTTAGGGCAACATAAAGTGGCTGTCTGAGCACACAGTCTTTGTTGTACGTGTGTACATGTCTGCCCCTTTAAACAGGTTCAGTCTCTTAACCAATCAAGAAAGATCTTACCCAGTGGAAGTGACGTTAAAACATACACAGAAGAAGCTAACCGCGGCGTCAGATTTAAACGGATTCGCGAACAATTCCGCTTGATACAGGTAGCGTTTTCCAATATATTAATTTTACACAAATTGTGATAACAGTACAATGGTGCAACATGTACTCTGCGTCTATATATTGTATTAAATATGAGTAACCGATTAGCACCCATTGTTCGAAAAGCAGAGGTGTTTATTTTAGCCCCAAGCCACAGCTTAGCAACAACATCCCTAGGGTGGTAACGTTAACATAGCAAGGATATGACAGTTGCCAAATGAACGGCGTTAGTTGGTTTCTTTTTTTAACTAATTTCATTTGGCCAACGGGACTCGAGATGAGGCCAGTAAGACTGGACTGCTGTCCAACGTTGTTTAATCAGCTAAAGCTAGTTATAGCTATATTTACTACTGTATTTCCTAATATCTCCTAATGCGTTTTAAGGGAAGGCAAGAAAACATGCTGTGACCAGAGTCCACTGTAACCACTGTAAGTCCACAGTAACACTTTAAGGGAGAGTCATACTAACACCAGTGAGAAGATTGCAAAGTGCTGCTCACTGGCGCTTGTGTCTGTCCTAACTTCCTCTGCAGGATAGCCTAGAGAGGCTGTTGCTGTCATGCCAGGCGAGGCCGGAGAGAAAGCTCAGCCAGGGGGCCGTGCTAAGCGCAGGGACCCACGGCAGAAGGCTGGACTTCGGGCTTCTCACCCACGACCTTCTGCCCAGCTCAGCTCCCAGGACCAGATTGCCAGGTTTTGAGTGGTTAATTAGCTGTAGCACTGTGACATGTAATGCTAAACGTAAATTTAACGAAATGGGTAATAATGTTGAATAACGCTTAATGTATCTTGTTCATCCGCTCAGCCATGCACATTGTATTGGCTATCTGATGTTACACTGGTGGTAGTTCGGTCATAAACAACCAACCAGAATATAATGAGGATGATGTCATAAAATCTGAGCATTGTAGACCAGTGTCGAGATCCTGCATGACGTTTATAAAATCGATAGTGCATGATGTGCATGAAAATCAACTAAGTTCTTTTTAACTTCTAGGCTAAAGGAGGTGATTGTGCAGTTAGAGTGTGAGCGTGAGAAAGTTTTGCTTGAGCGTGACATGAGCATTCGGACATGTAAGGAAGAGGTCACAGAGTCTGAATCCACAGCCTTGAGATGGAGGATCAACCAGCTGGAGAAAGAGAAACTGGAGATGGCCTCCAAATACAACCAGGAGGTAGGCTAGTCCAGTCAAAAAGCACAAACCAGCCAGTGACATAAACCTGCCTAACCCTGCTGTCAGTCAGGAGGGAATCATCTGTGACATACTGGTTAAGGAGTTGGACTGGTCCCTGAAGATTGTTGGTTTTGATCCCCAGCTGGTAGGAAAATATGGGTGAGTGGAGTGATCATGCAGCACTCTCCCCCCTCCACATCCACAGATGAGGCACCCTTGAGCAATGCACCTTACCCCCAACTGCTCCCTGAAAGTCTGTCTGAATGAGTGTATACTGTACTATGCCTCAGATGGATTAAATGCAAAGAACCAGTTTCCCCCCAGTGCTAATTAAGATACTTAAAGGAAAAATCCAGCGTAAATCAACCCATATCCCTGTTACTCAAATTCACCAAGTGCTGTCATTAGGAAGAGGAATGAGAAAAATTGATACAAAAATCAAAACAGCAGCTACCAAGGGTAAGGAAACGCAGTGTAAGTTTTCTGTGCCTCTTTCAGTTAGTGTTAGCTGCTGGTTTGCAAACTCAGTCCATGTTGTACCAAATTCTCTCATTCTTATACCCACCGACAGGTCTCAGCAACCCCGAACAACAGGGCTATAAGTTGATTAACTCTGGACAATTACTTTAACTTAGAACCACCATTGGTTTTATTGATGTTGACTTCTCTCTTCCCATCTCTGTTTTCTCTCTCTCTTCTCTTGTCCTCTGGCTTTGCCAGGTGTCCCAGCTAGAGGCTCAGGTTGCTAGGCTACGGGCCCAGGTTGAGCGTGGAGAGGCTATGCGTCAGACATTGGAGTATGACATCGCCGTGGCTACGAGGGACTCGGCCTCAGATAAGAGCAAAGCAGAGGCCAAGTTGACTGGACTGCAAAAAGAGAATCAAGAACTGAAAGGTGTGTGTAGGCACATTTGTGTGTGTCACATGCATGAATCAGTGTGTAAATCCTTGGTTAGAATCTATTGCACTTTTCATCACACACACATTAAACGATATGAATAATATGGGTTTTGTACTCTGTAATGCCACACATACACTGCTTCAGCCTTTTAGCACTTTGTTTTCAGGAGCACAGAAGGAAGGGGTGTAATTTCATTGGCTATTTGCTGTAATATTGACTTTGCACTGTTAATGTTCCTGGTGGTGGTGGCGGTGTTTGTGTCTATCTGTGTGGTGTGGGCAGGCCTGAATGCAGAACTCTGCCAGACGGCCCAGGACATGCAGAGGGCTCTGGAGATCAGTCGGCAGGCCCGGGAGGAGGATCTACAGGGCCTCAATGCAGAGCTTGCTGAGAGAGACCAGCTGCTGCTCACAGCACATGCAGAAAACGACCAGCTCATTGCTGAGAAGGGCAGACTGCAGGCAATTCTACAGGTGCGTCAGGAAGTCAGTGAGTGATGTTTCAAACCATATCAACCCCATGCACTAGCTCTATCTGCGATGATCCCCAGATTTTAAGGTCAGTAGTGTTAAACGTCCCTGTTTGGCCTGATGTCTCTCAGGACGTGCAGTGTGAGATCTCTGAGCAGCAGCGTAACAAGGAGAGCATCAAAAGACAGCAGCAGGTAGAGAGTTTCAGTCTCAGTGTAGTAGTAGAACTCAAAGAGCTTCTTTATTGACTTTAATGGTACTGGAGACACACTTTCACCCCCACCCCAGCAATGAAGAAAATTGGGGAAAGCATGAAATAGGCCAAATAGTCTTCCCCTTCATGTGTGAATTATTAAAAAACGGAGGTGGACTTTTTGTATGCTTTTTTAAACAGCAAATCAAGACTTATCCTTGTTCAAGGCATATCCATTTGATTTTTTTTCAATGCGTATATTTTTGACAGCGACATGCAAACGTCCACTGTAGTGGACCCCAGACTGTATAAAATCAGTTATAGTTATTTTCTGAAATATAATGAATTTGCCACAGTACACTACTGATTCACCCACACTCAGACAATAAATATTTATTGAATTATATGAATGTATATTTATTGTATATAGACAAATGTTGTTAATGTTATGTTGATGAAACTTTGGTTAAGTATGCTTCATAACTAAGCTAATCAGAAATAAATATTTTTTCTAAAAAGATATTTTTTTAAAGAATAAAAGTATTTAAGAGAGATTCTAGAAGTAAATTATTATGTACTGTTTTATCCGCCATTTTGTTTTTGTGATATCTCATGGTACGAGATAATAATAATGACAATGGTCATACAACAAAGTAAAGGCTTAGGAGAGCCCCCTGTATTAGTTTGGATTTAATGTTGCAAATGATGTGGTTTAAGCTAATGTTTGAATATCTGTCCACTGTAGTGGACACCATGCATGTGGCTAGCTAGGCCATGTGAAGGCACCAGCATAAAGTACAGTTGCTGTTAACCTGTGAGCATAGTTACAGTTAACAACCACAGGTTCTACAGCCAATTGGTTGGCTTTAGAGTCAGAGGCTTTAGAGGCTTTTGAGTCCTATGGCATGTATTACCCTCCACTCCACAGTGATGGGGTTGCGCTGATACTTACTTTTTCTGGCGTATTGCAGAATGGCTATTTCCATACTCATTTGTGTGAACACCAGTGGAATTCCTTCTGCCATAGTATTGCTTCAGTGATATGTGGTGAATGGATGTTTCACTAATGCACCTGTCTCTGAATCAGTGTGTTTGGGGACTGAATGAATACCAACTGTTCTGTTCTATATGCTTGCATTCATCTAGCTCACACACTGTTTTGCCCCCCCCACCCCATCCTCTCACAGGAGCAGGATGATACTCTGCGGCAGCTGAGGGAAAAGCTGGATGCAGAGGAGAGACAGCGTGAGCGTGACGGACAAAGTCTGAGGCAGCAGGCCAGTGAGCTGAGCCACTGTGTGGACAGAGAGAAGAAACGCAGAAAAGAGCTGGAGGTGTGTATGTGCGTGTGTGTGTGTGTGTGTCTCCACAGAGCCCCTCTGTGCAGGATGTGGACGATGTGGTAGAAAGAAAACTTAAGAACAGGAAGGTGACTGTAGATATAAAACTAAGTAAGAAGATTGCTGAAGCTCTTTGTGTGTGTGTGTGTGTGTGTGTGTGGTGTGTGTGTGTGTGTGTGGTGTGTGTGTGTGTGTGTGTGTGTGTGTGTGTGTGTGCACATGTGTATATGCTCATGTTTGTGTTCATGAGGACACGTGAAACAGTGTGCTTGTCAGTGGTGTGAAGGAAACGTGGTTAGAATGCCAATGCTATTAAAAGTTAGTTTCATTTTTGTAAGCTGGGGCCTCTTACCCTTGTCCTTAAAGTACTGACAAGCACATAAGCATGGTGTATGAAACTATGTAAACCATGGGTGAAATGAACAAAAATATCTTTCCCATTCCCACAGATTGTCTGTGCATGTGTGTTTGAATGTGCGTGTGTGCATGTGTGTGCGCATTACACTCATAGGATGGTTTGTGCTATTTTGCTCCATCAAAGCAGTAACATTGGGATACTGGTTTGTTTGTGTGTGTGTGTGTGTGTGTCCGTGTGCGTGTGTGTGCGCATTCATACACAGATGAAGATAAAGACAGCCGAGGCTGCACTGCAGGCAGAGCGGAGTGTCCAACAGGAAGTGACTTCAGGCCTGCAGGTCCTCCGAGACAAGCTGAAAGAGGCGGAGAGTGCACAGGCCCATGAGAGAGAGCGAGCCAATGAGATGCAGGCCAGACTCATGCGGTATGTTAGATCCTCTCGGTGTGTAAGTAGATCTTTGTGCTTTAGTGTCAAAGTGTACTCCTCTGTACTCTGTACTCCTGAACAAGAACAAATACTCACACAGAGATAATTTACATCTGTCAAGAAAGTACATATTTCCATTTTTCCTCTGCATCCAGCTTCTCCCTTGGGGTGGGGGGGGTGGGGGTAAAACAGTGTGTGAGCTAGATGAATGCAAGCATATAGAACAGAACAGTTGGTATTCATTCAATCCCCAAACACACTGATTCAGAGACAGGTGCATTAGTGAAACATCCATTCACCACATATCACTGAAGCAATACTATGGCAGAAGGAATTCCACTGATGTTCACACAAATGAGTATGGAAATAGCCATTCTGCAATACGCCAGAAAAAGTAAGTATCAGCGCAACCCCATCACTGTGGAGTGGAGGGTAATACATGCCATAGGACTTGAAAGCCACTAAAGCCTCTGACTCTAAAGCCAACCAATTGGCTGTAGAACCTGTGGTTGTTGTATGCTCACAGGTTAACAGCAACTGTACTTTATGCTGCTGGCTTCATATGGCCTAGCTAGCCATAGCTTAAACCACATGATTTGCAACATTAACTTCAAACTAATACAGGGGGCTCTCCTAAGCCTTTACTTTTACTCTGTACTCCTGAACTAGAACAAATACTCACATAGAGATCATTTACATTTGTCAAGAAAGTACATATTTTCACCCATGGTTGCATAATAGAGGTTTGGGAATGTTTGCACTATTTATTGTTGTCCTATTTTTTTGTTTATGTAGTCATGTGTGTGTGTCTGTGTTTATTTCTTTGTGCTCCTTACTTTTAACCTCTTGCTTAACATCAATTGTGTCTCCATCTCCATCTTGTTGTTTGCCTTGCTTACAGTGACAATAAAGTCTTCATTCATTCATTCATTCATTCATTCATTCATGTTTCTAATATGACTCCTGTGTGTTTGTGTGTGTAGAGTGGAGAAGGAGCACTTGAGCACTAAGACGGAGCTGAGCACACTACTAAAGGAAGAGAAGGCCACCTCCTGTCACCTGAGAGAGACCATTCAGGAGCAGCAAAGCACGCACACACACATACAGGAACAGCTGAGCACGGTACATACACACACCCGCCCTCACATATTCTCAGATACACCCATACACACACGCATGCGCACGCACGCACACACACACACACACACACACACACACACACACCACACCACACACACACACACACACACACACACACTCTGTGTTCAGACTGAATCCTTTGGGAATTGATGCTTGGTGCAGAAAAGGTCACAGGATAAAATCATGTAAAGGTCAACTGACTACTGAATTGTGAGACTATGCTGTCATGTCTATCACACATACACTCCTCTCTCTCTCTCTCTCTCTCTCTCTCTCTCTCTCTCTCTCTCTCTCTCTCTGTGTGTGTGTGTATATATATATATATATAATATATATATATATATATATAGGCTCTCCAGAAACAGAAGTGTCAGGAGGAGGACTATGACAGCATCCTGACTCAACTTGACCAGCTTCTGCAGGAGCACAGTCAGCAGGGGGAGACAAACACTCACAGCACAGGTACAGAAAAGCGCAGAGAAAATGTGTGTGTGTGTTCGGAGGATGTGTAGGTGCTGAATATACATGGCTGTGTATTAATGCATTAATGTGTTGTACTGTGTGGTGTGTGTGTGTGGTGTGTGTGTGTGTGTGTGTGTGTGTGGTGTGTGTGTGTGTGTGTGTGTGCGTGCGTGCGTGCGCGCATGCATGCTACAGGGGAAGGTAGCAAACCTTGCCCCTCTGTTGTGGTGGACGGCCTCAGAAGAACACTGCATCACTACCAACAGAGCCTTGAGACTGTCCGCTCACAGGTCATATAGCACATATATGTTTACACATACTCTACACCAGCGCTTCTCAAAGTGGGTGCCCGCTTGTCCAGGGGTGCTGCAAAAGACTGAATTTGTCTGTCATCTATAAAACAATTTATTATCCATTTACATGTCTAACTTACTTTCAGTTGGTTCCTGTAACCATAGTTTATCTTTTCTCATTTTTAGGCTTCTAGACGCTGCCACATGTTACATTTAGGCTATGATCCTTTAAAAGTTTATCCCCATTAGTGGACCGTTTTCGTTTACACGGCACAAGAGTTCTGCGGCTACAAGCCCCATCAGGAATAAATTCAAGCCTGTTTCAAATAAGCAGTTTGATTTTAGCTAGCTAGCTAGATACTCTTGCAGTTCACCAGTGCTATGAATTTGGCATGTTTTGAGAAAGAGAAAAGTGTAGATGAGTGCTGAGACCGCTTGACCTACAAACTCAGGTGGTTGAAGAAAGTGTCTGGCTCTTTAATCTAACTCTGTGGCTCTTAAATGAAATGTCAGATATCAGGGCACGTCAGAGGAAGTGGATGGGAGAAGCGTCCATCCAGCAGAGGCTCATGCTTTTTATTGTTATTCAAACAGTATGTTTGTAATATGATAATATGATATCTGTCTTCAAATGACTCTTCTCCCTCCTCATGAGTCCCTTATAACAAGCCTCGTGTGACAATATGTCCAGCTGTATAGTAATGATAAAGATGAGGCTAAATGGTAGAGTGCTATTCTAAGAGATGGTGTGAGTATAGAGCAATATAATGGCATGGCACAATTATGCAAAGTGAAAAGGAATAATTTCAACAACTTAGATGTTAATAGGGGTACCTTTACACACACACACACAGACACATACTTACAGTTTTAGTTGCTTATCTGTAAATACAGTACATGCATACGTATTTCACAGCTAATACATATACACATTTACACTGGTGAATTTGAACTCTGGGTGGATATGACTGTTTCACTCTGTGTAATTGCGTGTGTGTGTGTGTGTGTGTGTGTGTGTGTGTGTGTGTGTGTGTGTGTGTGTGTGTAGATGAAGGATACAGAAGAGAGAAATAAAGTGCTGTCTCAGGATATCTCCCAGAAAGATGACGTTAGCAGCACACTGAGGAAAGCCTCCCAGGTGAGAAAATGTGGGGTCCAGCCATAGACTATATATGTATATATATTAACCTGCAAATGGTTTCAATTGGCTTTTAATGCTTGCAATGTGATGGTCCATTTGTTTACCTCTGCCTCTCTGATGCTCCATTTTTCTATCTGTTTCCTATTGCTGTCTAATATCTGTTTTCTCTCTACCCCTTTTCCTGTCTACTCTCACTCCATCCTTCCTGCTCCCTCCCTCTCTCTCTCTCTCTCTCTCTCTCTCTCTCTCTCTCTCTCTCTCTCTCTCTCTCTCTCCCCCTCTCCCCTCAGGAGCATGCTGAGCGTGTGTGTGAGCTGACAGAGGAGGTGAAGCGTTTGCGCACTCGTTGCACAGAGGCAGCCTCAGCCACAGACAGGGCCGAGTCCCAGCTCCAGGAGCTCAGACAGCGCTGCACAGACACACAGGCCCACATCCACAGACTCCGAGAGCAGTACCAGAGAGAGGAGCAGGTGCACACACACACACACACACACACGCATAGAGAATATAACAGAGAAAGAAGCATATAAGACATACACATTGCGAACCTATAACTCTATAACCTGAAGCAAGATATCAGTGCCATATGCATTGCAGCCCTGTGCTTCAGTGTGTAATTGGAGAGAGAGACTAAAACTTCTAATGAGAGATTTTGTGTGTTTGTGTGTGTCAGCAAGCAGGATGTCAGTTCATTGAGGTTCATTAGGTTTTGTCTCATCTGCGCAGTATAACCTGAAATTAAGTGGTGATTTAATCTAGTAATTTAAACAGGGAGTATTTCACTCTTACAGACAGACCATAGTGAGATAAGGCTGCAATTCCACACAGGGTGGCAGTTAACCACAGTGCTCTCGACCCCATATACACATTAATTGTGTGTGTGTGTGTGTGTGTGGTGTGTGTCTGTCTCTCAGGAGAAGCAGGCGTTCCTCCACTCCCTCTACCAAAGGCTGGTGGCTGGCTGCGTTCTTATCAAATCACCGCACGGCCTGCTGGTAGTTTCTCTTGGGCTGAGCTTTGTGCCATACTGCAGGAACAGACTGACTTCATTCTGACTGACCTCCACGCAGCTAAAGAGCAGGTGTGTGCATGTGTGCATACGTATTTGTGTGTGTGTGTGTGTGTGTGTGTGTGTGTGTGTGTGTGTGTGTGTGTGTGTGTGTGTGTGCATGTGGTGCATGTGCGTGTGTCTGCCACGTGCTGGTTGGAATGCATTTGCATATGCCTGTAATTACTAGTGTGATTGCCAAAATCCCCCTCCTTTTACCACATAGTTTCTATGTTTCCCTGTGTGTATGTGAACTTCTAGGTACTGTCTGTATGGTGTGTGTGTGTGTGTGTGTATGTGTGTATGTGTATATATGTTTGATTTTATATACATGTTTACAGATAGTGTCTAATACATGTATAAGGAGTATACATATCAGAGTGTGTGTGTGTGTGTGTGTGTGTGTGAAGGTGCTTCAGCTGGAGGCTGAGTGTGAGCGTAAGGCACTCTCGTTGCGGGAGCTGCATGAGGCCCACGGTGGAGCTGTGGAGGGCCTCAAAGCGCAGCTGCGTCTCCGAGAGCAGAGCTGGTTGTCCCAGAAGGAGGAGCTGCTTAAGCAACAGACTAGCCTTACTGAGGAGCTCCACCTCAGGACCCAGGTACACACACACACACACACACAACACACACACCACACACACACACACACACACATACACACAAAGACAAAGCCCTAATTTGAAACCTGTGCCTAAAGTCTTAAGGAAAAACGGCGTGAAACAACAAGGCCATGGGTTGATTCACTCCTGGTAATTCCTCTGAGTCTTATTTACAGTTTGTTTTGTTTGTTTTTTTCAATGGCTAACAAGCTTTTGTCTGAGCATCAGCCTCACTGCTTGAGCACAGCATGCCAGAAATGGAAATTTATGTCCAAAACTTTAAAGTCTCTCATTTACAAAACTATCATACAGCAAAAAACTGTACATACGCTTATTCCCACGCAAAACTTGGTATTTATCAATCTGAACGTGAGCTAAAATTAGTGGTAGGCTATTTACGCTCAAATTCACCTCAAGTCAGGATGACGTACAGATGATTTCAAGTTAAGAGATCACAGCACAGCGCAGCGTTCCTGTCAGAGAATTGTGAGGTATGAGTGATATTCATAGAATTATTTGAGCTAGAATTGAGGTAGAATTATTTGTCTGTGTCTGATAAGAAAACTATTTGGCTAATTGCATGATGTAGGTGCTTTGTTATGTCCTTTTAGAAAAGGTACTTTAAGTATAGGTTAATGCTTGTTTGCGATTGAAAAAAAAAATGTAAGTCTTAACACTTGGGCCAGGCTTATTTATTTGTTATAATAAGGTAACAGTTTTTCTGTCCTTGAAAGGTCCATCATATTACTTAGTTCCCTCATTACCGACAAGTCTAACTGAATTTGTGTTTTTTGTATTTTTTTTTGTGTGTGTGTGTGTGTGTGTGTGTGTCAGGAGCTACGTCGCGAGGTGGATGCATCCAAGCAGCATGTGTGTGCCATGGAGCGAGAGAAGGCCTCGGTGGCGGCACAGAGCAGTGAGCTGCGGGAGCGTCTGCGGGCCAGTGCGGGCCAGTCCATAGCTCTGCTCCGTGGCGCCGCCCTGCTAGCCGGCTGCCTGTGGCCACTCCTGCAGCGCGTGCGCGACCTCGGCCGGCAGAAACGTGCTCTCACTACCCGTTTGGAGGCCCACGCCAGACTGGAGCGGGAGCTCCACGCCATACTGCACGCGCTCACCTGCACCGCTCAGGGGGAAGAGGAGAGCGCACACACACACACACATAAGCACACACCTGAGTCGGAGCCGTCTGCACAGCGGAGGGGTGTGTGGGGGTTCCGCCGTGTGGTCATTGGGGTGTTAGCGGCCCAGCGGTTGCGGCACTCGGCAGAAGTTCCCGCGTGTGTTTCAAGGCCGACAACCCGTACGGAGAGGGAGTGGTGTGTGTGTGTGAGCCGGAGCGCGGGAGGAGACAGAACAATGGGAAGGAGGTGATGGAGGAGGGGGAATGGACCCAGAGTGCTAAGCTGAAGACACTCATACTAACTTGCACAGAGGATTGCACAGGTGATGCACACACACACACACACACAGAGTGCACAACAGGGATGTAACAACAGAAATAGTATCACAGTGATCCCTGTATTGTTTAAGTGTGCTGAATTGATACATAATGTCACACAAGTTGAAACAATTTCACCAAGCTTATATTGTGAATCCATTATCCAGAGTGTTTCCACCAGTGTGGAAGGACAAAAGACTAGACTCTTACACTTCTAAATGTATGATGTCTGATACATTGATAAGTTTAAATGAAAATGGTTTCATGAGCTTTCATCCCAATGTATGGATGAACTAGTTCACAGGTCTACTGCACAGTATGGGTGAACTCCTTCCACATCCACACGGTTATTGATGCTGATATCTCCTTGTCAGTGGTGAACAAGACTAAATTGTTGTCTGTGTGTGTATATGTGTGTCAGACATGGGAAGCAAGTTTTCCAGGTTGTTGGAGAGACTGGTCGCTGACAGTGACAGCAGCTACAGTTGTTACTCAGAGAGGAGGTCGTTGTCACGTCAGCTGGCGCAGGGACTGTACCGACTCCGAAAGATCCAGCCCATTCCCATGATCCAGTACAACAGCAAAGTACATATTTACATTCACTCAACATTTCGTTTGATTCATAATGAGGCTTTTTTTAGGGATATTTGCAATTTTGAGTGTGTGTGTGTGTGTGTGTGTGTGTGTGTGTGTGTGTGTGTGTGTGTGTGTGTAGAGCGTGGTCTCCTCCCTGCAGCAGCACATCCTGGTCTTCACGCAACGTTTGCATGCGGCCGAAGTGGAGCGCAGGAACATGCGTGTGGAGCTGAGCCAGCTCAGACACCAGGTGGCCATTCCTCCGCCCCAGGACTCCAAACACACGGTGGGGGCCTCACACAGAGCGACAGACGAACAGAACAAAACACACACATGCACATAAACATTCACTGTAAATTTAGAAGGAGTGTTTTGTATGCATGGGTTTGTACTTTACACATGTCTGTGTGTGTACATGCTTATCGTGTGTGTGTGTGTGTGTGTGTGTGCGCATGCTCCTAGGCATGTGTGCCAGCAGCGCGTCTGGAGGAGCTGCTGTGTGAGTTGAGCGCAGCGCTTCAGCGTGAGCAGCAGGCTCAGGAGCTCCTGCACCAGCAGGCTCAGCAGCTCCAAGAGCTGGGCCTCAGCATGGAGCTGCACGCTGGGGACCAGCAGGAGAAGGACCGCACACTCGCTATGGCCGTGAAGGTACAAATTGTACATACCGTGGTCATGCACCAGCCTCCCTTTTGACTTTCTCTCTCCTCATGTCTCATGTCAAGTTTAGATTCAGATGGCTTTATTGGCGTGCAGAAACAGTGTCTTTGTAGAAACGAGAGAAAACATATCTACAACAGCGATGTAAAAGTCCAAGCACATATTTGTGTCAGCCACTTGCTAAACTAGCTGATTCTAATTGGCACAGCTCACCTGCCAGGTAGGTCAGCTAATCAGTGGAATCACCTGTCTTAAGTGCAGATTGGACCAGCACATGGCTCTGAAGCTGGGCTTTTACAACTCTGATGTTGAATATGTGTGTACAAGGTGAATGTGTATGTGCATATGTCTCTGTCCATGTCCATGCATGTAGAGACTTGTCCCTGTGTGTTCCTCAGAGTCTGTCGGAGTGTAAGGCTGAGCTGCGTAGGAAGGACCAGTCTCTGAGACAGTTGGGCAAACACCTGACCCAGGCCCAGCAGGACAAACAGGAGCTGCAGGAGAGCATCCACACCGCAGAGAACGCACTCCGCATGGCGGCCAAGTATGACTGCCACACACACACACACACACACACACACATTTGCAGCTTTATTCACTGAGCCATTGTTGCACATACGGATGCCTACATTGCCACTAGAGCATCAGTTGGACATTGTACCTGTCGGTTGAAATGTTTCAGAACGAAGGACTCTTTGGCCAGCTTTATGAAGTCAGTGGAGAGTAGTCTCAAAGAGGTGGGGACACACAACTAACACACAGATGCACTCACTTACATTGGTACTGTTGAATTTGAATCATATAATCATCTCTCTCTCTTTCTTTCTTTTTCTCTCTCACTTTTACTCTCACTCACACTCACTCACTCTTGCTCTCTCTCTCACTCTCCTGCTGTCTCTCTCACTCTCCTGCTGTCTCTCTCACTCTCTTGCTGTCTCTCTCACTCTCTTGCTGTCTCTCTCACTCTCTTGCTCTCTCTCTCTCTCTCTCTCTCTCTCTCTCTCTCTCTCTCTCTCTCTCTCTCTCTCTCTCTCTCTCTCTGTATCCATCACTTAGGTAAGGGATCGTATCGTGCTCCACAGCCCCACCCTCTCCCCAGGGGACATCATCTGGCATGTACCCAACATGCACTTGGAGATGCCAGGGCCAGAGAGGCTCCTGGGAGGGCCGGAGATGGCAACTTGCCAGGTGTGTGTGTGTGTGTGTGTGTGTGTGTGTGTGTGTGTGTGTGTGTGTGTGTGTGTGTGTGTGTGTGTGTGTGTGTGTGTGTGTGTGTGTAAAATATGCCTCATGAAACAGATTTACATCTACTGCCAATGGAGAAAGGTCACAAGAGGATAGATAGGTAGATATAGATGCATAGAACAATGTATATTTATACATTTATATAGGGTAGATTTATTCAGATTTAGCCTTGAACTTTTACACATTTTGCATTTTCTTGACGTGTGCGCGTGTGTGTGTGTGTGTGTGTGTGTGTGTGTGTGTGTGTGTGTGTGTAGGATGTTGTGAGCTGTTTTGCAGACGTGTACCAGCTGTTGTGCAGTAAGCTTGTGTGTGTGGAGAGAGAGCTGGAGTCGCGGCGCTCCCACATCTCTGCCCTCAAAGAGGAGCTGCACAAGGCCTGCCTCCGAGAGAACAGCCCTGTGGGTCACTGTCCATTCATCTGTCTGTCTGTCTGTCTGTCTGTCTGGTTATTGATCTGTCTAGCTTCTGTCTGTCTGTCTGTTTATTGATCTGTCCAGAGTATTGTTTTCCTCTGTTTAATGTTTTGTACTGCTAAGGTCCGAAAATATTCCACAGTGCATATGTGAGGCCCCAGTAACAATGCAGGTGGAGCCTAAGCGTACAGCTTTCATCTCAGTGCACATGTTAACACAGTAGAGTTTGCTCAACCAAACCACGCCACCAGAAAATAGAAAATAGAAGGGAGGACAATGCAAGTAACAAACGGTTGGAAGTGGGCTCCATAGATTTCCAACGGGGTCTAGCAGCTGCTATCAGTGTGTATGGTGCTCTGTACCCACCTTTGGTAGTTGCTCTGAAGCAGCTTTGACTTCCCTCTAGTTCACGTTGTGGGAGAGTGCTTTTTAAAACTGTGCTCTGGTCACATGATCCCCATCTGACATGAGCTCCTTCCTCTCTGGCTCAGGTGACCACCTTTCCTGAGCGCCCTGCGGCAGCCGGGGATCCTCTTGAGCAGGCAGGAGATTACGGACCACTACCTGTCAAAACCACCTGCACCAATCCCTCCACCTCTCAGAAGAAGATGGCTCGGTCAGGGAAGAAGACGTCCAAATAACACCTGTAAACAAACAAGAAACGACAAACAAACAGACTGAACTGAACATTAACCTGAAACCTTAACATTATACTCTGAATTATACTCTAGATTGTCCCGAGAGAGAGAGAAAAAATGTTTTTTACATTTTTGAAGTGTTTTTATACAACCGGATGTTGAAGTCAAAGTAATTAGTGCAGCTGCATTAAACTAAGCTGTGACCATCACTGTGTCTACTTTACAGCCACCGTAACACAAGTCACACACAAGTCACATTCATTTGAACCTTTTGGGAAAAGTCCCAAGTTTGCTGCAACATTATCCAGTAAGCACCGCCTACACAAACACACACTCACACACTCTCTCTCCCACCACATCTCCCAATGGGCTTCTTCTCTTTTCTTCCCTCCATCTCCTCTCTTTTCCTCATCTTTTTTTTTTTTTAATCCCTCTCCCCTCCCCCTGCAGGCACTTTTCTTCAGGCCTGGTAAAGTGACTGAAATTCTCCACACACATTATCTGTATTTTTATCCTGTCAGAGAGCTGGGGCTCGGAATTGTGACAGGCTTTAGAAGTGTTTGTATGTGTGTGTGTGTTTAGAACTTTCAAAAGTGCTGACGGTCCATTTTTTCATTTCCTTTCTGGTGGGTTCTGTCAAAGCGGTGATGTGAGTTCTGTGTAGCAGCATGTGGTGCTGGAGGACATGTTGGTGTGTGAGCCTGCGGTGGCAAACACAAGCGCTGCCACAGTGACTGCCCCTCTCTGCTGGGCCGCATTCAGTCGCACTTAGTAAGTCTGCTGTGGATCAGTGCCAAGCTCAATGCATGGAAGTGGCAATGTCATCTTAAAGCCCTCTGATACGGCACCATTCAGGTCAAGCAGGGTCTCACACACACACACACACACACACACACTTTAGTCTAATGCCATTCAGCTTGAATCGCCCATGAATCAACACACACACACACCATTTAGCCCTCATCAAATTGCCATGCACAGAGACAGCTTCAGCATTATTGTGTGTGTGTGTGTGTCTCCGTCTCTGTCTCCGAGTGACTCATGGTTTGTCCCGCACCTAATCCATTTGGGAGGGGCAGTGCGTGCCTAAGAGCCTTTCACAAGGAGAGGGACGCACAGCACCCAGATTACACCAGTGTCAGTGCATCTCAGCGCAACATGGTGACACTCGCCTTTTTACACACACACACACACACACATTTTATCTCCCTCTTTTCTGCTCATTTTCCACTCATATCTCTGGTGCGATTTGTGATTTTTCATACAATGCCTTCACATCAGAGTATGCTACAGTAGTATGTTTGTGTGAGGGAGGAAGGAGACTTGATGTCTTCCCACCAGAGGGTCTCAAGAAGGATAATTTAGTGCCCTTAAACCTAGTGATTTAGTGTCCATAAAGTGATTGAGTGTTTTAATCAGTTTGGTCTTGGTGATTTAACGGACCTGGTCTAATTTATTCGATTTCTTTTATCCACGATCACATCTACTGGCACAAGAGAAACACAGTTGATCATATTCCCCAAATGCTACTTATAGATAGCGGCCCATCCAGCTCTGCTGCCTTTGCTGCTGGCCTGGGGAGTAGAGATAGGATGCCTTTCAAAGGGAGTGGATCAGATCTGCCCTGTCAGCATGTACCGCTCTCAGCTGGGCTCCTCTACAATGCGCTAGTCTCAGGTGAGGCACGCTACCTTCAGGGCACCACACAGTCAAACACAGGACACACAGATACACGGCCATGTGCTACGCCTCCAGTACACTTCTTGTGCACACACACACACAACACACACACACTGCTGATCTTCAGAAATGGTGAAATCTGCATGCACCACCTGCTCAAGTGTGTCTGTGTGTACAATTGTGCACTGGTAATTATCTATGTTATTGTATTGACTGTGCTGTGTATGCTTGTGTGTGTTTACCCATTTGTTATATCTGGGTGTTTGTTCCTGTTAATTAGTTTCTAATGGGACCCTTATTACTAATTGATGAAGCCGCTGTCTTGGAGGATGCAGAGTCTGCATGGGAGCCCTCAAATAACTGGGGACTGCATCAAAGGCTCTCTCTCTACGTGTGTGTGTGTGTGTGAGCCCCCCTGCTTGTGGAAGCCAGGGGGAGGACTCGAGTGACCCAGCCAAAAATCTCCCTTGCCCTTGAGGGAACGACGGCAAGTGGGAGGAGAATTAGGTGGAGACACTCTTTCATTCTTTCAAATCCAACCTCCTTTTCTCTCCGTCTCTGTGTTGCCACCTTTCCCTGTCCCATATTGGGATCTGTGGATGTGTGTGTGTTTGTCTGCAAGTATGTGTGTGGGATGTGGGGGGGTATAACTCTTTGTGGCCGATCCAAGTTGGCTTGCTGTGTGTAAGAATGGGGACGAGGAACAGCAGAGAAAGTTCCAAATGAATAAAGTCAGTCCTAAGTTTGTCATTAGTTCTGGAGTTTGGGCTTCTACTCATATTCTCTCACTCTCTTTTATCACACCCTCACCGACCCCAGTCTCATTATCACTCTCCCCTCCCTTCTACCTTTAGGTGTCAAGGCATCAGGAAAGGTTCAAACTTGGTTCTAACAAGCTAGGATAAAGGATGTATCACAGGATCGGACATGAATATTTGGGTATTTTTGATGTGAGGTTCTCAGGTAAATAAGACATGATAATTAATGCAAGATTCTGTGGGGGAAGAAACCCATGCATTGTGTCATATGTTTAAACAATAGAACAGTTTAAAAAAGGAGTGGAACAAAGGAGGTTGAGAAGACAAAAATAATAGGGCTTCCAAGCGCCTGCTGATATCTGTGGAAGTGTGTCACTCCTTAGTATGTACACACACATACACAGACACACAATCACCTCTGATATTCTAATTAAATAGGACATAAAAACTGGAAAGTGTCTCAGACTAACCCCAACAGAGGGGAAATGTATCCAACATACCTGCCTCTTATATCCCCACAGACAAGCCTCTCTCTCTCTCTTTCTCTCTCTCTCTGTGTCTGTCTGTCTGTCTCTCTCTCTCTCTCTCTCTCTCCTCTGCAAATACTTGAGTCTTTCTGGCAGGTATGCCTGTATTTCATGGTTGTGTTCTTAGCAGATCATAGCTCTCTGTGAATTTCTGATTCCTTTTCCAAAATGTGCCCTTTCCATAATTACCCGAATGAATCCAAACATGATCTAAATCACAGACTACCAATTTTGTGGTAGATATTGCTGGTGTAAGGAAGAATATCAAGTTTGATCATGTGTATTCACATCAGACCATGGGCAGAAGGCTTTTGAGAGAAGCATGTGTTGATCTTTTCATCAAATGTATTATAGATCAGTAGCTCTCTCCCTCACATCATCACGTATTCTGGACATGACAGCTGCAGGTGCCTCAGAGGGACAAACTTCAGAACCACTGAGAAACTTCAGCAGACTTCTCAGGATAATGAAGACATCAGTAAAAAGTTTTTATTTCCATCATAAAGTTGATCTCTCTCTCTCTCTCTCTGTCCCTTTAACACACATGCAATCGCTCTCTCTCTCTCTCTCACACCCTTTTCACACAGACACAGTATCTCTCTCTCGTTTAAGCCCATTACTGATCATTCGCTCACACACTTGCACAAAGTTGTTACTTAAACTCAGCCCATAAATGTGTACCCTGCGAATTCGAATTCGAGCGTTGATGGAGGTGTGTGTCAGATATTTCCTGTTTCTCTGAAAAGTTCCTTTACCGACTTTATTAAATACCCCATGAGACTGGTGCCATTGGCAAACAATATATTCCTCAAGAATATATAAAATATAAAAAATAAAAATATGAAATATTATTCCTCAAGACTCTCCCCAGAACTTCACTGTTACTTTGTCCATTTTGACAGACAATGACAATCACATACAATCCGGCTTTTTATTATATGATTAAATTGATCATTCACATTAATTACACAGACGCACTGTCAAGGCACATGGGGAAGATATGACGGAGAGAGGGAATAGACTGAACAGAGACTCTGATCTTTCAAACTAAGTATTGCCTTTGAGAAAATGAGCTTTTGTGTTTCTAGTACAGAACATATTTTAATTATATGAATGTCATTAATATTATTATTTTAATTTCTCCACACATTGCCTTTGATTTGTCTGAGGGTCAGATGTCTGAAGTCTAAGACTAGTCCCTGTAGTCAGCAACATACCAAGTAAAACATTTGAAACATTAGGATGCACTGAGCTAGGATGATACTTATGGGGTTTTACATCAAACAAATACCTCCACTCAGGCCCATTATTCCTCTCTCCGAACCTCCACTCTTCCACTGTCTCTTTGCTATCATCATACGCACTTTGGGAAATCTGTGTATGTGTGTATGTTGGTATCTCTCTCTCTCTCTCTCTGTCTTTCAATCTCTCTCTCTCTCTCTCTCTCTGTGTGTGTGTGTGTGTAAGAGAGAGAGAGAGTGCTTGCATTCTGCATAGTCTACCCCCGTAAGTGAATGCTACTTCTTTCTTGTGTGTCCTCATCCTTATAGACAGCCCCTAACCCTCCTTCCCAGCCACACCTCCCCCCAATTCACAAACACCATCCAATTAAATAAAAGAATAAACTAGAGCTTCCTCTCATTGCTGTTTTGATATTGAGAGATGCAGACTGTGTGGTCCACACAACTTTGATGAGGTGATCAAGAAACTGACAACCTAACTAATTTATAGCCAATGAGCCATAGGCCTATGCGATTAACAAAGGAGATCAGTTTCCAGGCAGCTGATGAAATAATATGCAAAGAAACACTGGGAAAACAAACCAAGTACTAGAATAAAGACAAACGACCGAGTCCTTAGGGCCAACCAACACTGAAAGAGAAGGACTGACGCAATGGGGACATGGCAACAGCATGGAGAGCGGGAAGCCCGTTATCGCGTTAACCCACAGGTAAGACAATAACTTGCGTATGAGTTGATCACGTTTAAAAGTGAGTCGTTATCATGAGTTTTTGCAATGAATAAATCCACTTGTGTTAACCACCTCTGGGCAAACATGTGCACGCAGGAAGAGTAGCGCGCTCTTCTGTATTAGGCTACACATACGACCCATCACTTCAAATTAATTTGAAAAAGTCGTTTTTTATTTATTATTTGATCAGGGCAGTAAAATTGAATATATCCTAACTGAGGCGATAGATGTGTGGTTTCGTTTTATTACTGGCTATTTTCTGTTAGTCTGACTTAAGTCAGTCATTATTTAAAGCATAACCGTTAAAGGTGCAGACAATTAGCAGCATTGTCCAGAACATACAAAGGTCCTGTGAATTTTAAAACGAATGCCACAAGAGCTTCATTTGTTTTGTTCCCTTAAGCTGTATTTAGGAGTGTGTGGATTAAACGAGTCCAATTAATCAGCTGTGGAAGTTGCGTCTGGTATTATTAGCGAATCATTTCTATTAACTCAAAATTCACTGAATATACTGCGAAGAAACACAGCTGAAAAGCAAGGAGCCCTTTTTTTGACCGTGACACACTCATTCTAAGGTGATCGGCTGCACGGTGCTGGGATGTGACTGTGAAGGTTTCCAGCCTGAGAAGGTCAACTTGAGATCGTGTGGCCAGTGTCAGCATGGATGGGTCGTTCATGGTAAAAACAGGCTTTTTTCGCCAACATTTCAGTGTGTTAGTTTAGAATTATTTAATGCTATTACTACTATGATTTGAATCACCGAATGTTTTCTTAACTCTAATTCGCCAAATCTTTTCTTAACTCTAACTCTGACTCAATTAGTCTAAAGACTAATTGTTGTTTTCAAGATGTGTTTGTTCAATGCTTGCTAGCACAAAGCTTAAATATTTTTAAATTATTGTTTAACCATTACCATATTTTACAATGCTTACATGACATTTTTTTTATTTCTTTGATCAACGGTTTTATTTACAAGTCTAGAAATGAATAATTTTAGCTGTTGAACATTAATTCAATTGTCTTGTGGAGGAAGAAAGCTTGCTACTGATTAAAAAATGTAGTAACTACATAGACTACCTAAAACAAGATACAGTTTCTGAATTGCTAACATTCCTGAAGGAGAGAAAACATATTATGTATATAATTGAAGATATACCCTATTCTGCATGATTTGTAGTAATAAAAAATGCAGGAAAAAACTGTAAAAGGAAAGAAGCAAAGAAGATTTTATATTATTGCATGTAGTTCTAAAGTTTAACTACAACTATAACTACATGCAATAGCATAAAATCCTCTTTGTGAAATCTAAACAGTGCTTAAAATTTAACTTGGCAATTTTTTTAAATTTGGAGGTTGATTTTGGTTTAATAATATAATCAATTTTGTGTGTGGATGTGTGTGTGTGTGTGTGTGCGTGTGCACAATTGTCCATGCATCTTTTTTTTAGCGCTGAGTAAGCTGGGCTCTCCCCCTGTACTGGGTGTGTGTCATGTAGAGGCAGTGCGGGCATCACAGGTTTATGATATTAGCAGTCTGCTGCTGTTTGGTGCCCAAGCGGTGCCCACACGCATGAAGATCCTACTGGACCGCCTCTACAGTGTTCTTCCCCCCACTGACGTCAGGAACATACTGCACTCTCTAGGCTGGACCCTCAGGGACTATGTCAGAGGGTACATACTGCAGGTGAGCACACATTCATATACACACATACACAGTATGACTTGATACACACCCATAAGTACACTCACACACATGCACAAATACATACTTACACACATGCTACATTAATTGTGTGTGTGGGTGTGTTTTTAGGACTACTTGGGTCGGGTTCTAGATCGCTGGGTGATGATGTCACATGATGAGGAGGTTGTGTCCTTGCAGCAGTTCTTGCGCTTCGGCGAGACCCGACCAATTGTGGAGCTTATGGGCCATCAGGCCCATGACCCCAGCGTCGCCACAACAACCAGGCCCAACTCAGACATCCGCTACTTCATTGAGTGTAGCGGCCAATCACGCATTGCTGTGTCACCCCCAGGTGGGACCAGCCACAGCCTGCACCAGTTTGAGAACCTGCAGGGAGCATGTGTGTCCCTCCTCTCCCCTGTCCCACTTGGCACACACACACTCACACAAACACCAGTGCTCACACACATGCAGGACCATGCCCGACTCAACAGTCACTCAGAGCAGACAGCAAAGACCAACTCACCGATCAGGGACAGCCAAGGGAAAGAAAAGAGTTTTAAGGTGGACGAGGAGGTGAACAGACACAGAACATGTGAAGATCACAAAGAGACGAGAGGAGGTGTGGAGGGAACGGGAGTGAAAAGAGAGAGAGAAAGAGAGGGAGGTAGGGAGGAAAGACAGGAGAAAGAAATGGAGAGAAAGAGGTCTGAGATAGAGTTGCCCTCTTTGCCCTCCTCTCCTCCATTCCTCTCCTCGTCCCTCTCTCTCTCCTCGTCCTCCACTGTTTCGTCGAGCAGCAGCAGTGGTGATGTGTGTGCGGTCCGCAACAAGAGCCGCGTCAGCTGTTCCGCTTGCTCCAAGACGTTCTACGATAAGGGAACCCTAAAGATCCACTACAATGCGGTGCACTTGAAGATCAAGCACAGCTGCACAGTCCCTGGCTGCTCTGCACTTTTTAGCTCACTGCGCAGTCGCAACCGCCACAGCGCCAACCCCAACCCAAGACTGCACTCCCACACACACTCACACTCCCGCACGCACACACATACGCACACCTACACACAGTCAAGCACACACACGTATGTTCAAACACCACCTTACACACACAGGCACACTGGTGAACACACACAGCCGGAGAGGTTTACTGTAGCACTTCCTACGGTGCAGACAAAGCCTCATATGCCCAGACAAAGTCATGTACAGACATGTGGACATGGTGAGACACACACACATGCGCTAACAGACACACACTTACAGGGACATGTGCAAACACACCTTCCAACACATGCCAATCCATCTGAAACACAAAGTCAAACACACACTCACACACAGATTCAGGCAAATGGTCTCACACAGTCTGTTCAGATACTCACACAAACACTCTTAAGTCCACCTGCTTACTCTGTAACACACCCAAACAGACCGTTATCAGCGCAGAAACTGACTGGGGTAGCAGCACATGACAATAACGAACAAGTCTCTTCTGCTCCCCACAATACATCTGCTCAGGTGGGAGAAGGAGAGACGCCAGACAAAGGAAAGACAGGAAAGACAACCAATCCTAGGCCAGCAGTTCCAGTGCCAGAGCCCTCCCTCAGGAGACCCCGCCGGAAGTCCAGCGCTCCGGTGAAGATCGAGATGAAGAGAGAAGGAGATGAAGAGGGTGAATTAGAGCGAAGGGAGGATCAACAGGAAAAGAAACCAAGAACTCAACTCTGTGTCCATTTGTGCTGCTCCAGTGACTCCAGCAGCTTCAAGCACAGTGGTATTGATGACACACACGACATTCATACCTGTGATAACTTCTGCCATGATAACCAGAATCATGGCAGCTTTGCAATAGTTTAGTTTCCAGTCAGCTGTTCTGACTTTGTTATAGCTCTGTCATGTAGTACACACTACACACTTGTGGAAAGAAGTCACATACATGGAACACAGTCATACTCATGGTAGGTCAGCTATTTAATGTATATGCACTGTATAGTGTTTTCAATTTGCCTGCTGATTGTCGGTATGAAGACTTCTTTGCCAGATCCAATTTGAAGTTTAAAAACAGCTAAGCATCTTGCAAAGAGAAATTATAATAAACAATTTTACATGATTATTTCTGTCTAATGATTATTATGTAGAGGAGACAAGACTAGGAGGCAAGACTCATGGGATGGTACCAGTTAAGGGTAAGTGCCAAAGTAAAGGTATGCTGCTCTTGCAGTCATCACCATAGGGTGGCAGCACTGATAAGAATAGGGAAGCTGTTGTGAGAGCTTGGCATATCCCGGACGGACCCGGTCCGTCGCTGTCCTAGGTACTGAAACCGAATATTTCTCTGAAACATTGAGAGTGACGTGCAGAAAGAGAAAGAGACAGCGTACAAATCAGTATCAGTATCAGTATATCTCTATATATATATATATTTGGCCAAATCCACGCAAACGGTCACATAACACTAACAGAATTCTTTAGTGTTTTTGTATGGTATTTGGGAGAGTGAAGAAAAAGAAGAATCTACAATCTTGTACTAAATGGAAATACGCTATATGAAATGTCTGTTGCTGATCCTGAATTTTGTCGTTTAGTCAGTTTTCGTAGTCTCATTAAATTAATACCTATTTAAGGTCGAGTAAATCAAATCCTATAATTTGTTTGAAACTAAATTATATGTAGCCAATGCTCAACCGGAAACATAACTGCCCTTTAAGGGGGCGTGTGTGTGTGTGTGTATGTGTGCGTGTGTGTGCGTGTGCACCCGCTACGTCACGGACTGTAGGATGACATTCAATAACCCGATCATTGTATCAGACAGCCCGCGAGCCAAGCAGGCGAGCCCGTTGGAGCGCGCGCAGCAAACGGAAAAGGGACATTTTTTCTTCGGTTGAAATTGAGGTACCTGTGAAGACCATTCGTGAACAGAAACCATGTCTGTTGCGGGGCTGAAAAAGCAGTTTCACAAGGCAACACAGGTAAGAGTTTGGTACAATAGGGAAAACGTGAGACGAGCGCGAAAATAATAATCAAAAAACACACAGCAGCCACTCGCGCTTAGATGCAACGGCAGTGGAAAGCTTTTTTAAAACATGGATGCTGTATCTAGATAGACGTGAAAACGTGATCGTCATATGTGTCCATATGTCATTTGGACAACAGCAATTCTTGAAAATCTCGTTTTTTCTGCATTTCCCTCAATGTAATTTGTTTGCGCCTTCGTGACGGGCCGCGTCGTGTCTGTGAAGTAGTGGGGGTCGCACTCGTGATGCGAGTGTGAAAACAGGGCGTGTGTGTGTGTGTTGTCTCTTATATCCTCCAATATGGCAATACAGTATAGCATTGAATCTTCTGCAAGAGTTGTTAAATGATAACTATCTGTCACAACTGGTCTGTTTGGCCTGTTTAACCAGTAATTGGTTGGCTAAGTCCAGGTGGGAGTTCTTTTTTGTATGTACTATATACTACTATAGCTTATAGGCTCAGAGGCATAACACTGCTAATTTTACATCAGACTGCAGCTGTAGTGGCAACAGTTGCTGGAGATGTTATAGTTGTTGTTGTATGTTATAGTTATATGAATAGTTTATGAACTATTATGAACCTTAGCTAAACCATAGGCAACTTATAGTCTGTCATGGTTACTACTGATTGTAATTTTTCTCCATGACCCCTGGCAGTTGGGTTAGCCCCTTGAGTCGTGGATCTGCCCAAGGTTTCTTCCTAGATTAACTGAACATAAGGGAGTTTTTCCTTGCCCCTGTTGCTCTTGGGTGCTCCTTCTGTGAAGCGCCATGAGACAATACTATTGTAAAAGGCGCTGTATAAATAAAACTGAATTGAATTGAATTGAATGCAGTGGCAGGAACTGTTGACTGGATGTCTGATTTAGGGCCATTCTGGGTGAGTTGAGCGGAAGTTTGGTGTGTGTGTGTGCACGTGTGTGTGTCTGTGAGTTAAAATAGCAGTCCCCAGTGGTCTCACGCCTCCACCAATCTCTGCTTCCACAGCAACGTGATGGCACTTCCAACCCAAAATAGCAACAGCGACGCTCAAGCCCCTGACACAAACACAAAGCCACATCAGGCCTCTGACGCATCATTCAGGATATTGATTGTTTGTGTGTGTGTGTGTGTATGCAGATGTTGTCTGGCCAAGAGCATCCTGAGCAACCTGTGCGCTCAGATTTTAACTGGGCCACTGTCACCATGACAACTTGGCCTAATGCAAGGAAAGAGAAAATAAAGGAGTGGAGAAAGAAGAAAATGGCAGCACAGACACACTGACAGGCGGACAAGCAGACAGGCAGAATGACAGCAGAGGGTTGAGATTCTGTACTGACATGTAGTATTGAAGCTGTGTGTGCATGAATGTGTGTGTGTGTAAGAGAGAGATGCTCAGTTCTAAATAAAACATAGGTAGTCCAGGCACTTGGGAATATTTTATTCATCATTTGCACAACCACATCCTCTAGTCACACACCATAAAACACAACAGTTTATATGCACACACATACACACCAAGCAGTGTCCCTCTGTACAGATGTGTGCACAATCAATATTACTCTCTTTTCCTCTCTCTCTCTCTCTCTCTCTCTCTCACACACACACACACACACACACACACACACACAAACGCACAGGTTGATTTTCACTCTGCCAGCAAATATGGCGCCTTGTGAACCTGATATTCTGGTACATCTAAGTGAATAATTCAAGCAATGCCTCTCTCTCTCTCTTTCTCTCTCTCTCTCTCTCTCTCTCTCTCTCTCTCTCTCTCTCTCCGTCTCTCTCTCTGTCTCTCTCTTTCTCCCTTGCTCACTCACATTCGCTGTTACACACACACGGACAGGCACCTACTCTGCCCAAATACTGAATGCAATTAAATATCAACACTCTCATCCAAAATACTAAACACTGAGATGTCACCCCCCAACAGACCAGCAATTCCCAACCAGTCAGCCATTCAGAATTAGAGCAATGGGCTTGTGCATCGTTGAGTGAAACATACAGTGTACAGTGTTATATACATAGTCACATAACATGCTTAGGACACAACCGAGTTTGTGAATGTTAACCTGTATGTCTACAGCAATTAACTGTTTACAGTTTTGTTTACAGGTGTGTGTTTTCTGTAGATCAGATCAACACACACACACACACACACACACACACACACACTTCTACAGTATCCACAGTGTCACATGCACACTCATGCATGAATGCACGCTCACATACAGTATGCCTACGTACACAGCAGCACATCATCAGGGGATGGGTCAAACTTACTTGCAGAGGGTTTAGGTCCTACTCTTAACTGCTGGGTCATTGGAGAAGGTGTGTGTGTGTGTGTGGTGAGCTGCAGAGTGAGACCAAGATATCCTCTCCTCTGTGTCCTTGTGCAAATATTGATCAGTAGAGAGAGAGAGTGAGACAGGCAGAGAGTGAGCGAGGGAAAGAGCTCCCTCTTTTCTCTCTTTCTCCACTCTCTTCCATCATGTCCTGACCTTTCCTGAGGTGATTTCCTGCTCCTCTGAGATTGCAGGATGAACACTGTTAGTGACTGTGTGTCGTCCAAATGCACTTCTGAGGAAACATGGTTGAAAATCTTGAAACAACCATTGCATTTCTATAAAATGATTATAATAGAAGATTTGTTTTTCAAGAATAACAACTGCCAATAATAATAATGTAGGTTCATCTTTCAACTCAAATCTTGTTTAAACTTGTTTGTTCAGTGTATGTGTGTGTGCAGTTTGTCTATAAATGAGACAGTGCGTAAGAACGATTGGCTAAAGAGATATTCTATACCACATATTATCTGGTCAGTTAAGCCCAATGCATAATTGTGTGCACATGTGTGTTAGATTGGATTGATTTGAATGTGTGTGTGTCTGTGTGTATGTTTGTGTGAAAGGTCTCTGGTGTAAATCTATGAGCTTTGTTCTTCAGTATTCTCTCTCTCTCTTGTTTTCTCTCTTTCCCTCTTTCTTTCTTCCTCTCTCTCTCTCTCTCTCTCGGGTGATTATGTAACAGCAGTGTAATGAAGCTGTGGATGACAGAGCCACAGTTAGATGGGTGAAGGAATGGAGAGTGTGTGAGTGTGTGACAGAGAGAAAGACAGGGAAGGAGAGAGAGAGAGAGGAGATGCAGACCTAAATCTCCATCAACTCTGCAGTGCCAGGTCCCTGTTTCCATGGTAACTGCCTCCTCTCTCTCTCTCTCTCTCTCCCCGCCACCCCCTTGCACACACACATGCACGTGATGTTTTCATGGCTGTCTCCCCTCTCTCTGTCTATTGCATGTTAGGAAGTTCCAATGCCAATCCAGTGTATACATGTGTGTGTGTGTGTGTGTGTGTTTTGTATTGTGTGTCATTCTTAAACAGCGGGCGAGATTAGAATCAGCCGTCACACTGAATTATGAAGCACAAGAGGATTTCCCCAGAGCCCACCCCCGCATCCTCTTTCTCCCCTATCCTCTACTCCCCATTTCTCTCTCTCTCTCACACACACACACTCTTTCTTTCACTCTCCCTCTCTCTTTCTATCACTCTCTCTGTCTCCTTTTTCATACCCTCCTACTCTCTCTGTCTGGTGCCTCTTCCTGTCATGTGTCCACCTCATATCTACCTCATGAGTGACCTCTCTCTCTTACTTATTCTCTCTCTCCCACACACCTTCCCTTGATGTTTGCCAATTCATATTCTCACACTCAGTACACACACACACACACACACACACAATCTGTAAATATCCATGCTATGCTCATGTATGCCTTTGGTTGCTGTCACACTGACATGAGGCTTGTGTGTGTGTGTGTGTGTGTGTGTGTGCACTTTGTTTCTCTACAGAAAGTCAGTGAGAAGGTAGGAGGAGCTGAGGGAACCAAGCTGGATGATGACTTCAAGGAAATGGAAAAGGTGAGAGTCATTGTGACGTCTGCAGACAAGCAACCAATCACAGGCCTAATTAACCAATGCTCTATGAGTGCACTCATAGAAAGGCTTTTATTATATGTCTATCTTTGTGTGTGTGTGTGTGTGTGTGTGTCTCTGTGAGTGGGTGAAAGAGATAGATAGAGAGAGAGAGAGAGAGAGGTTATGTGTGTCTGAGCATTTGTGTTTGAGTTTGTCTGAGTCATCTGAAGGAGGCTTTTTGAAACAGGTCTGTGTGATCTGCAGGGGAGATCTCTCCCTCTCTCTCTGTGTGTGTGTGTGTGTGTGTGAGAGAGAGAGAGAGAGAGAGAGAGAGACTGTGTGTGTGTGTGAGGTGGCTTTGGGCAGGTGGTGCAGTATCCCCAGTCTCAGCCCTCCCTCTGTCCCCCTAAGGCTGCAGATGGTCTGCACTCGGTGTATGTGACATTTCAGCTCTACCCCTTTCCACCACTGACCCCCGCCCCCCCCCCCCACACACACACAATCTTACACACTACTCACTCCCATACTCACTCTCACACACTCAAATCATTCTGGTTCCTTATCAGCCATAGCCTCATATTCTCACAAACTCATGTACTCTCACACACAAGACATAAACCTACAAACTTTCATACTCAACATACATACAGTACATACACACATACATACAGTACATACACACATACATGTAGTACATACACACATACATACACACATGCAGTACATACTTAAAATAAACAAAGCTTTGATCTAGATGGGCATCTTCCTATCCCAAGGTGCTATTCTGGGACCTCTCTTATTTTCATTTTAAAATTATTTGGATAACATCTCTTGTACCACTGCTACGTTAGCCTGGCCATGCCTTCCTACACACTTATGCTGGATTATCATCTCCTTCCAATGTTAGTCTGGATTTGATCCCATTGAGCCTGTTTTCTGCCGTAGCATTTTTACAACATCCAATCAGTGAACAGAGGGAGACGTTGTGAACACAGATCTAGAGTACTCAGTCAAGGCAGGCTATCAGTCAAGGGCTGGTCCAATCTTTTTAAACTTAAATACCTCCTGCAAACAATTGTTTCTCACTACGGAATGTCCAGACCCTCTGTTCAAGACAAAGTATAGTACAAGGGGCTGGTTTTATTACCAGGCTACTGTTGCGTAGGCATAACAAAATTATAACAGTTTAACTTGTACAGTACTTGCTATGTAAACCTGATGGAGGGCATTGAAAGCTGGATGGCAAGAACTTTCCCTCAGGTGTCCCCAGTATTAGCAAAGATTCCTGACTAGCTGCCTCAACCTCCCTGATTCTACCCTTGGTCCTCTGGCACTTGAGTTCATTATTTTTTTGTTTATATGTTGTGATTGTAGGAATTGACAGGTTAATAATAACAAAACAGTAGTGTTTCCCACCTTATAGTTTCATTTTGACCATAGTCAATATTGTGCCAAAAAATATTTCAGCCACAGATCTCAGTGATTGGTTTATTTAAGCAAGAAGCAGCATACTTCGTGAAATAACTGCCAGCAGTCCTGAAACTGCAGACAGCGATGTAGCTAGCGCACACAGCGGTCATCATTGATCTAAAAACCTATCTGTGTAATGAGGGGTGATGTTAATGTACTGAAATTATGTACTCTATGACGAGTACAATGAGGAATGGGGTCTGTTTTGTCATGATAAGAAACCAGCATAATATAAGTAAGTACTACAGTCTAGCTGCTGCAGTGAGGGCCTTTTGTAAACTTTTCTGTAAACTTGAGAGGGTTGAATGGGTCAGTGCATTACAGTAGTTCATCCAAGACATAATAAAAGTCCTTGTTACTGTTGCCTGTACTTTGGCAACATTTCTATGCTAAAAGCTGTCTGTCAACACATTTCTCACTCTTATTTCAATTCAGTGAGCTGTCTACAAACACACCACATTTTACCTCACTCCAAATAATTTTCCAGCATCACTTGTGGATAGCTTCAATAATGTTATTCACTGTGGCAACAGTGAAGACCAGACAAGACTGTGGAGTGTAATTCCACGGTGCTTCTGTCTGAATTTGCAGAACTTTTGTATGAAGACTTGTGCATGTGTCAAACTGATGGTGTCTCACTGGTGTTTTGTCTATTCACATGTGTTTTCTTTACTTGTCTTACACTCTTACATTCTTTACTTGTCTTACACTATATTGGTCAAATGTGTTCTTAATGATAATTCAAACCAGTACAGAATTGTATACAAATCACAGAGCCCTGCAAATGATGTGTGGTTGATTCACATGGCTTTATATCCCCTTTAGCTTCTGTGTTCTATGGGTCACTGACACAGATACTCACAGAACTTAAAGAATGCTCACAGTGCTTCTCTCCCACTTGCCTCCTGTCACCCTTCTCTGTCACGCCCAAGTAAAGGCAAAAAGACTAAAAAATGTTTACTTACTATGACTGACACAGATGGAGTTACTGCCTGTTATTATTTGACTCAACACAGGCAACGGCTCTTAGTTTAAAGCTTCTACATTTCTTGAGAAAGTGGTGGTTTGATTCTGTTGCTGACTCTCTCTTTCTCTCTCTCTCTCTCTCTCCTTCTCTCATACACACATCTCTCACACACTTGGGGAAACGAATGAATCTCAGGTCGTGACATATGCCATTTTAAAAGACACACACACACACACACACATTCACCAACACTGAGTGATCAACACTCACATGACTTCAGTCTACTGACTTCCTCTAAGAATCGATGAGGATGCTATATGTTGACCATGTCAAACATTTATCTTGTCTGTGCCACTGTTCCATGTCAGCTTATCCTTCAGTGGGTGTGAGTCCAGACTGACAAGCAGACTGTTAGTGTCTGGAAGTTCTCACACTCACTTGTTTGAACTGTCTTGATAAATTCTTTTGAATAATTGATTGTTTTGACTGATTTGTCTCCTCAGAAAGTGGACACCACTAGCAGAGCAGTGCTGGACATTATGACCAAAACCACAGAGTACCTGCAACCCAACCCAGGTACACACTCTCTCTCTCTCTCTCTCTCTCTCTATATATATATATATATACACACACTCTCACACACATACAAAGACAGTTACATTTATTGTAATAGAGCAAAGTGGAGGCCAACAGTACAGGACACCATACAGTCAATAGTATTCAGAATTCTTCATTGTCTTCATCAAAGGACACAAACTAATCAGGCAAATTTCCTGTAAATTCTCACACCAGAAAGAGTCATGTGTCTCTCCAGATGTGACACGCCATTCTGACGTGCTCTGTGAACACAATGGAGAAGCTACAAATTTAGGTTCAGTGAAACTAGCTCACATTGGCAAAATCCCATGCAGAAATAGCCAGAGGGACAGGTTGCCCTGACCCTGGGGAGCTGTGGATACATACATTATGTGTCAACAAGAGGATGTGGTAGCAGTCTGAGGTCATGATGTGCCTGTACAGTAATACAGATTATCCTCAGCCCACGTGGAGGGTTCACCATTTCAGTCTGTCAACACAAATATTTACTAATGTTGTGCTTGTGAGCTGTTTTACTCACTGACATTGCCATTTCTGTCTTACATGTTTTAAAGAATCTAAATATAATGGTATGTTTTGTGCCTTGCTTAAATTTTGTTCTATGTTGAATTGGGATGTGTTTGACCCTCAATCCCCCTTCTCGCTCTCTCTCTCTCTCTCTCTCTCTCTCTCTATGTCTCTCTCTCTCTTTCTCTCTCTCTCACTCTGTGTGTGTGTGTGTGTAGCCACCAGAGCAAAGCTTAGTATGATGAGCACCATGTCTAAGATACGGGGGCAGGAGAAGGGTCCGGGTTACCCCCAGGCAGAGAGCGTGCTGGGCGATGCAATGGTCAAATTTGGCCGCGAGCTCGGAGAGGAGTCCAGCTTTGGTAATGAATTATTCTCTCACTCTGTCTCTTGCTCTGACTTTGTCTCGTGCTCTCACTGTACATATCTTATTTTATTGGACATTTAGATAATTATAGCCTACAATAACAAAAGACTATTTAAAAGTTCAATTTCTCCCCAGCTCTAGTCTATTTTTTGTATTTACCTTTAAGTATACATGTACACATTCTTCTGACTCCAATTCTTTGATGTTTATGGGTTATGTTGTTAATGTTTACCACTGCCATTATTCAAAGTCTTGGCTCAGCCGTTCTGGTGGCTGAGGAGAAAGCTATTGCATTGAGCAGTGCCAGACTACTATCTCAGTGTGCAGAGAAGGAGTGGAGATGCCAGGCAGGCTGAGCAGGGGTGCTTCATTTCATTTTATGGGCTTCCTCTATGGCTCAATCAATACATGATGAATGATTAAAGACTCAAGCTGTTACGAGTGCACTGTTTAGGTGGTCTATGAACACATTGCTAATTGTATACAACATGATAATATATTGCAACTGTTACTGATGAAATAGCAGCACATCCCCCACCACTATACTCTAATTCTTTTACTTGCCTGCTACTGTTCCTTACATGACGTCTTTCAGTCTTGCCAGACATCACAGGAATGTAGTGTTTGTTTATCTCACAAGAAAAGTTCATCAGGAATTACAGTGCCTTCCTGTAAACCTATCAGTGATTGAAAACACAATAGAAATGAAAATGGCAGTACGTAATAAACATCACTATTTATGCTAGACATGAGGTTTTTTGTGTGTGTGTGTGTGTGTGTGTGTGTGTGTGTGTGTGTGTGCACGCGTGTGTGTGTTGAGTGTAACCATGTTCTGTTCCTCTAGGTCTGGCTTTGCTGGATGTGGGAGAGTCCATTCGTGAGCTTGGTGAGGTAAAGGATGCGCTTGACATGGAGGTTAAGCAAAACTTCATTGATCCACTCCAAAACCTTCACGACAAAGACCTGAAAGAGATTCAGGTAGGCACTGCTCCAGCTGACACAAACACTACAATCACAATACTAGAGTGTAAACAAGAAGAAGCCTTTTCAACTCAGTACAAAAACATGGGACAAAAACATGGAAATATAAGATGTGCTACTTTGGGATGTTTTCTATTATTTATTGAATCAAGGTCATTAATATTGTGGTTCTGTAAGTGTAATGTAATTGTGTTCTATAATGTAATGTATGCTTTGGGCTGAAGCCTTATCAGACTCATCTGTAAGCGATAAGATGAGAAGAATGTCTGAGCGATAGGATCTGATAAGATGGGGACAAAGGGAGAGAGGGAGAGAGAAGACAAGCAAACACATAAACAAGATCAATATAACTGTGCAGAGGTTTTAGACATTTGCCATTATCAATTCATTTATTATTTTTTGCATTATAGTGTCAATAGAGAATGTTATATTTAGATTTTCCAAAGTGGATTTGGAGAATAATGAGCAACCCATTTTACAGTGGTGCTTCAAATGTCCCTAAGTCTTTTGAACACCTTTTAGGAGAGCATGTGGAATCACACTCATGCATGGTTGTGCATACTCTCTTCATACATACACACACATGCACACGCGCACACACACACACACACACATATAGTGTGGAGCTCAGGTGGAGTGCTCAGGTAAAGGCACCAGGGCTTGTGTGCCATCACAGCTTGAGGCCCTGAATAACGCACTTAGCCATTAATGGGACAAATGTGTTGACACCCAAGGGACTCACATCAGATCCCATCTGTTTTATGCAAGCACACACACATTCCCATTCACTGCATAGTCCAGTCACTACTGCTGCAAGTATAGAATATTCAAAATGTTTTTGCAAGTTATGTTATTTAAGTTATTTAATATAAAGCTCAAAGAATAAATTCAGTGTGCTTTACATAAATAAAAGTAAACAACAGATATACAGAAAAAGATATAAGATAACCTGTACTAAGAGTGTGTGTGTGTGTGTGTGTCTGCAGCATCACCTGCGGAAGATGGAGGGCCGACGGCTGGACTTTGACTACAAGAAGAAGCGGCAGGGGAAGGTCCAGGATGATGAGATCCGCCAGGCTCTGGAGAAGTTTGACGAGTCCAAGGAGATCGCAGAGCAGAGCATGTTCAATCTGATCGAGAATGATGTATGGGGCACACACACTATTACACTGTTGTTTACACTGACTGTCTACTACATACTACTACATAGACAACTTGTCTTTGTTGTTCGTGTTCTGTTAGAACAGCCAGCCCTCTGTACATGTTTCTAATGAGGACTATCTGCTGCTGCTGCTGTGTGTGTGTGTGTGTGTGTGTGTGTGTGTAGATTGAGCAGGTGAGCCAGCTGGCTGCATTGGTTCAGGCTCAGTTGGACTACCACAGGCGGTCCACCGAGATCCTTCAGCAGCTCTCGGGCAAGATAGAGGAGAGGTCAGAACAAAGCCTACAATACCCAGCATGCAGTTCAACCTTACATAACACTGCCTCCATAATGTCTCTTCATAATAATACACTTTTGAATGACAAAAATGGATATAACAACATGAAAGTGTGCATTATGAAATGCAGCCTATGTTTTCTCATTTCATGAATTTATGTGTCATTTGTACATTTGTGTACATACAGCATTTGTTTATTTATTTTATTAATCTAATTATATCTTTGGTTTTATTTTTATTTGAGGAGTCCAGGCACAATTTTAAACATAATGTTTCCATTTGATATAATATTATTATGATTTATGGGCTAGTTTGCATCTGCAGTATACACAATTTGCATTAAAAGACACTGAACATCATTCACAAAAAACCTTGACAACTAGACAATGCAACTCCAATGTCTCACGTGTGTTTAGCTCATAGACACTACAATACAAGCCACATGTAGACACACACACACACACACACACAGTATGTCAAATGAGGACCAGAAGTGAAAGTGTGCTAAAAAATGTATACAAACTCTACATCTGTATCTGTGTGTGTGTGCGTGTGTGTGTGTGTGTGTGTGTGTGTGTGTGTGTCTGCAGGATAAAAGAGACCTCTGATAAGCCCAGAAGGGAGTATGCTCCTAAGCCTCGTACAGTGATGGAGCTCACCCTGCCCAGCGAGAATCACAATGGAGGCATCCATAATGCAAAGTCCCCGGCCCGCTCACCTGCCCGCTCTCCAGGTACACACACACACACACACACACACGAAATACACAAGCAGAGACTTAGCTGATGTAACTGATAACTGATGTTACACCACACACATACACATGCTACCCATATAAACATTCTCTCTCACACACACTCGAACACCGACATCATTGTCTGAAACACAGATATCTTTTCCTTCCCCTTCCTGTTTGCCTATGTCCCCCGACATCCCCCTCTGTGTTTCTCTCTGGCAGCAGCCACCCTAGAGCAGCCATGCTGTCGAGCCCTGTATGATTTTGAACCCGAGAACGAAGGCGAGCTGGGCTTCAAGGAGGGCGACATCATCACGCTCACCAATAAGATTGACGACAACTGGTATGAGGGCACAGTCAGCGGCCAGTCCGGCTTCTTTCCCATCAACTACGTGGACGTCCTGGTGCCTCTTCCCCACTAGACACACCCCCTCTCGGCCAGCCTCCCACCCCCCACCCCCAGTGCTCCACTCGCTGCCTAGCAACCAGCCGCCTACACTCTGCCTGATCTCTCCGCCCATCACAGGATTGTTGGGGTGGCAAGGACAGTGATGATGATAACAGTAACCAGAGCAACAATAACAAACAAAAACATACAAAAAACAACACAATCTGCTAAGAGTGATTTTACTGTGTAATGTTGAGCTCTCTGGTGGTGTGTGTGTATGTGTGCATCTGTTTGTATGCTCATCTATGTATATTTATGGTTCTATTTGTGTGTGTGTGTGTGTGTGTGTGTGTGTGTGTGTGTGTGTGTGTGTGTGTGTGTGTGTGCAATTTTCTCTCTGAAAATGTCTGTAAGATGACATCATAACCAGACGTGTTGGCTTTATTGTGTTGTCAGATATTTTTTGAGGACAGGCCAGTATTGTGTGGGTGTGAGAGTATGTATGTATATTTTGTGTGTGTGTGTGTGTGTGTGTGTGTGTGTGTGTGTGTGTGTGTGTGTGTGTACTATGAGATGACTGGTGAGGGTGAGTTGATGGCTATTCATTGCATGTCTTCTATTTGACTTTTGTTTGTGCTATTCCAGGGTCTACCACTAGGAAATGCTCTGAATGGACTTCCCACAGTGTGTCCAGCATGCTAGAGCAGGTGTGTGTGTGTGCGTGTGTGTGTGTTGGAGTACTTGAAGTCTCGGGTGACATAAAGGCTATATTTCACCACTGAATATTAAAGAAGTTTGTAATGGTAGCACAGCGCAGCAGAGATTTGTAGTGCAGTATTCCGCTCTGCGTCCTACCCTGTGCTGCACTGACAGGAAGTGCTCTGATGAGCTCCTCTAAATGACAGAGGTTTTCCCTGCCAAACCCCTCTACAGCACTACGTGGAGCGTGCTTGTGTGGGCCAGTCAGTGTTGAGTGTCCGTGCATGACTAAGATGTCCTACTGCAGGAGCGCACCCTCTGTCTGAACCGCGGTTCTACATGGAATGTATTTTAGGCACAGACAGTAGGAACTAATTTGTGTTCTCTTTAGAACCATTTCTATGACGTGTTAGCAGTGTTAAAGAACAGTGTAGCATGTGCTTTTTTGGAACATCTATAAAACCTCTGTTCCTCTGTTCATGTGACGCTACAATGAAGAAACAATGTGTAGATATTCACTGTATTTCTGTAGACAATGGTAAGGTCTTTGCCCAGACAGAGGTGTTGCTAGATAGTTTTGAGCTTAAATCTAGTTAACCAAGTAGGCTCAACATGAGTCTTTCAGTGTCTTTGATTCATCTCCTCATGTGTGGTTTCAACCAGCCTTTAGTGTTCTTCATATACATGAAGACATATGTGACATACATACATACACACATGTACACACTATTCCTCATTCAGATTGTATCTATTTATGGACTTATTTATTGGAATGAAAAAAAGTTATAACAACAAGCTGAGGGTATGTCTGTGTATATGTGCACAAGGGTAGGAACGTTTCTGTGTGAGTGCGTGTAAAACCTACTTGTGTGTGTATGCTGAAGCATTAAGCAGTGTTCTTGTGACGTTCTTTATTGTGGTTGGTGGTGAGAGAGCAGGCTTGTTATCAGTAACCAGCATCCGTGATTTGCTTGAGTCCATGGTAGCATCAGCCAGTCCAAGCCCAGCACAGTCCCTCAAAAAGCCCCACAGTGCACTTCATCAAATCAGTGATCGGGAAATGGACAACTCTACCACATTACCTAGACACCATCAACACCAAGTAGAAACTAGCCTAGGCAATACAGATGGCAAGACTCAGCCACTGTAATGCTTTGGATTTCCTGTCCTACCTTTGACCTGTAAACCTCTGATCATTTGCAGGACTGTGATTTGCTAAGCGTGTCTCTTTGGGTTTTGAATTTTAATTAAGAATGTTCTTTGAAATCAATTGATTTTATTTTGTTTTGTTTCAATTGGTGTATTGCTTTAATAAAATATTCATCTTGCATTTTACACATCCAGTCGGAGGCAATAACTTCAGAAAAGTGAAATTCTCGCAGCATCAAAGAGCTGCTCTGTCAAAAGAGCTGTAAATATTGATTTCTTTACCAATATAATATCTATTTAGCTATGTGTTTCTTTCTGTTCACTTTCTCTGTCTTGTTCTATGTGATGTCTGTGTGCTCTGCTCTGGACCAATGTGGAGGGACACTTGTGTGACCTGTAATTTCTGAAAGAGACTCTTCCCATCTACAGAGACTGTAGTGAGAGTTGTGGGATCCCCATGAGTGTGGAGCCACACAACGTCTTGAGAAGAACCTCCAAACCCCACTGCCTGTCTTTTCACTCTCTGGCCTTGTACTATTAACTGCCTCTCTCTGTAAGCACTGTGTGTGTATTTTTGTGCGTGCGTGTCTGTGTGTGGGTGAGTGTGTGTGTGAGTGTGTATGTGGTATATGTGAGTGTGTACATGAAGCTTGTATTTATTTTAATATATAGGGTATTTATTGATTGGACTGTTCGTATCAGTAAGTCTGTGTGACAGTCCACCTGAGTGTATGTGTGTGTGTGAACGAGGGAAAGGGAAAGTGTGTTTTCTCTGTGTTTGATTGTGTGTGTGTGTGTGCGCGCGCATGTGTATGTATGTATGTATGTGTGTGCATACATGTCTTTTATAAAGCATGTGCTGCACGCCCTTGTGCTGTTCTGCTCTTGGTCTTCTCTCCTCCTGATCTGCTATGCTCTCTCTCTCTCTTTCTCTCTTTCTCTTTTCCTGTGATGGAGTGACACGCGTGACTTGCTTCATGTGAGACTAATAAACACTAATGCACAGAACCCAACACTGCCTCTGCTACGTGTGTGTGTGTGTGTGTGTTGCAAACACATACTCTATGTAGGTATACACCTGAGCCCAAATGTTTTAAAATGTGAAGGCAGGTGAATGTTTGTGTTTATGGGTTGGGAGTTTGAATATGTGTGTGTGTTGGGTGGAATGGAATGACTGGTACATTGCCCCCTTGTGGTCACTCCACAGCAAAGCTCCAGCATTTTGTGTTCACAGTCAAATCTAGAGGACCAGTCTTATATATCATTCACATAACATTAAAACAATTTCAATGATCTTTGACAGAATATTCGTAGGTTTGTTGCTTAGGAGGCTCTCTCTCTCTCTCTCTCTCTCTGTGTGTGTGTGTGTCTGTGTGTGTGTGTGATTAGACTGATTAGACGATGTATGGAGCCAGTGGTCTTCATTATATGGCTTGATTAGATCAAAGTGAAGTAAGGACTTGAGACAGCTGCAGACTTGGAGAGGCAACATCAGAAACCTGATCATCAAATGAGCCCACATAGTAACCTGATCAAGACTCCTAAAGCTTGATCTTAGTCCTTTTTATTGACATGTTTATGAGGACATTTGATGTTTACTTTGGTAGCCTTGATTTATACAGGACAGTGGAAACGACACATCAATTGAAGATTGAAGGGAGGACAAAAGTGACCTCAACCAGAGGAGTGTGAAGAAATAACTATTTTCCATTCTGATGTGATGCCAGCATGCTCTGTGTTGCCCAATATCCAGCAGAATCCCTCAAAATACCACTTTGCGCTTCAATGTAATACAATTCATGTCACTCCCTAGACTTTGTGTGTGTGTGTGTGTGTGTGCAGGATGTAGGATGTGTGTGTTAGCAGGATGTTCGGGGACTGAGATGTGGTTCTGGCTGGGCGTTGGCCAGGCGTCTGGGTATCTGGACTGATGTTTCTGTTGGGCATTGTATATGATTGTGTTCCATGTACTGTACACGCTGAGTGGGGAAGCATGCTGCCTGTGGATTTGGGTATTGTGGAAGAGTGTGTGGTACTGCTGTGAGTGTGTGAAGGTGGCGTACACTCATTTGTGTGGCCTCGGGGGGAGTTGAGTGTGTGTGTGTGTTTGCGGTGCACAGGTGTATCATGTCCTGCTCCAGCTGGTTGATACGCATTTCCCTCCTTTCAAGCTCCTCACGTAAACACCTTAGCTCCTCACACTGCCTGTAGAATACACACAACAGCTACACACACACACACACACACAAAGACAACCACAAACAGAGAGCGTGTATGCACTGTATTTTCATAATAATTCAAGTCATATGGAATTATAAATTATATTACTTATGCATAGCCTCTGTGCATTTGTACTGTTTGTGAGCTTATTTGTGTGCATGTGTGTGTGTATGTGTGCGTGTGTGTGTGTGTGTGTGTGTGTGTATGTGTGTTTGGACTTACCTCATCATCTGTCCTAGGTGGTGTATAGATTGGGGATTCACACCAGACCACTGAGGAGTGTAGGGGAGAATGGAGCGTCTTTTGTTGGTTCAGTTGGGCTTTGTTTTGCGTTTCTAACAACACGTGCCTGTCTGTGGCAGGTAGCACTACTGTGTGTGTGAGGGAGTGTGTGTTCACACTTGAGCTGTGTACTTCTGGCAGCGGGGGAGTGATGAGTGTCTGTGTGTGAACATCTTTGCCATGTGTGTGTATAGACACTGAAGGTGTGAGGAGCACATCGCCCACGCCTGGCATTTCAGCGCCAACGTGTGTGTGAATGTGTGCAGAGTTGGTGGTGTGTGTGACACCCCAGTCAAGCGACACAGACTGGATGTTCATAGTGTGTGTGTCATCCTCCTGCCATTCTGACAGATCACTGATGTCATAGAACAAGTTCCATTGTGATTGGCTGGATGCTCAGAGAATTGGGTTCCCATTGGCTGGAAGAGGGCTGGAAGAGAAACAGGTTCTGGCGCTGGGTATGGGTTCTGTATTTCAGTCCCGGGCCTCAGGGACATCAGCAAAGGGCCTATACACATGCACACACACACACACACGTTAGTTATTGTGTGTGTGTGTGTGCATTTGTTTGTGTGTGTGTGTATGTGCATGTGTTCGCCTACCCCTGGTATGTCCCTCTGTCCACTGAGCAGCTGTGAGAGCAGGTTCATTTGCTGCAGTGGGAGGGTAGAGGTCCTCCTGGAAGCCTTCTGACTGCCTCATACACAAACAGCCTCATTAGCATACGCGTGTGTGTGTGTGTGTTTTTGTGTGTTAAATGTCTTGGTTCACTTGTCTCAAGTGATGTGTGGGTGTAAAGGAGTATAGGAATAATCTGTGCTCATTCAGTTGATTGTTTGTGTGTTAGTAAGGTGTAATGTATAATGCTGTGTGTATATATTTAAATGTTGATGATTTTTTTGTGTATGTATTTCTTATTGTCAAACTGATGTGTTTTTTTATGTTTTTTTGTGTGTGTTTCTCTCTCTCTCTCTCTCTCTCTCTCTCTCTCTCTCTCTGTGTGTGTGTGTGTGTGTGTGTGTGTGTGTGTGTATACCCTTCGGGGGACAATAAGTGAGAGGGGCTCCAGCAGATCTTTAACTCCTACCACACGATAGAAACGGAATACTTCACAAATGCTCACGTCTAGACCTCGCTTTGGCATCACCGCTGAAGACAGAAACACACACACACACAAATGCACAAATGCAATGTGGATACACATGCACAGAGAATGTAAAAATGCACTCAGCATTAACAATGTAATGTCTGTTGTGTGTGTGTGTGTGTGTGTGTGTGTGTGTGTGTGTGTATGTGTGTGTATTACCCATGCTTCTCTGTGGCAATGGTGATCTGTACTCAGCCAAGTAGTGCAGATAGGGTTTGAGAGAGCTGAGGTCATAGAAGCGGGTGTTCCCATCTCCCTACAGCACACGCGTACACACACACACACACACACACACACACACAAAGCTCACATCACACTTATCCACAAAAATAATAACCGCTTTCCCCCATAATTTCTAATCATTGTGTGTGTGTGTGTGTGTGTGTGTGTACCTTTCCGGCCAGGAAGATCATGTGTGTATCAGGGTCAAAGAAGGGGAAGAGAACTCCAGATTCTCCATCTAAGTCCTCTTCCCATAATGGTGCAGTGAGGTCCTCCTACACACACACACACACACATATATTCACTTCATGGTTGCAAAGAATAGTTTTGATACATGAACATCTACCTGCCACTGTGTCATGCCTATGCTGTGTTTTCAGTCAGAATTCTGATCAAGAGCCGTCGTGTTAAACTCTTATTTGTCAGATAATCTCTGTCTGCTAAAGATTCACATTGTTAGTCACATCACAATGTGCAAGAGTGTGTGTGTGAGTGCTTCATGTGTACAATGTGTGATGTGTTTGAGTGCTATGTCTGTATAATGTGTAACGGGTGTGAGTGCTGTGTGTGCAGTAAAATGTGTGATGTGTGTGAGTGATATGTGTGATGAGTGTGATGTACTGAGTCCCAGACGGCAATCTGTCTCTGGTTCCAAAAGGAGGCTCCAGTGGTCACTAGCAGCTGCAGCTCAGACACAAACACCACCTTACAGGGCCTGTGGGAACACACACTCGAGCGCTGTGTGTGGGTGTGTGTGTGTGTGTGATGGGAGAGGAGGGGAGGGGAGGGGAGAGGGAGACATGGAGTGTTAAAGTAAATAGAATAGCGCATAATAGATTTCCAGTCTGTGTATGATCACAAAATTGTACATTGTCTCTTTAAGACTAATGACATTTTCTATTTTTTTGGCTAAAGTGCCAAAGGATCATTAAGACACAGTCATGTAAGATATAAACAGGAGGGGGCAATATGTCTGCACTAGTGGTAGTACTGTGTGTGTGTGTGTCGTCTGTGTGTTTATTTGTGTTGTGTGGGTGTGTACCTGCAGCACCTGTCCGCTGTGTGTGTGTATGATGCGGATGGTCCTGTCTCTGCAGGTGGTGGCCATTCTGCTCCCATCTGTGTTAAAACTGAGGCAGAGCACCAGGTCTGAGTGGACGCCAATCACACGCACCGGCCGCCGACACACACACCCTGCCCCGTCCAGCCGCCAGATTAGCACCTAGACACACACACACAATCTATCCATACATGCCACATTATTTACAGAAGCAGCCATTTAAAACTTAATGTGTGTTCATATACAGAAACAACTGCTCTACATCTACATCTACTGACAGGGGCACTCATTTGGCTTTCCAGACAAAAGTCTTGTGAACATTTCCACATTTTACACACAGCTCCGTGCATTAATCCAGATCATGTGACAGAGAGAGAAGCCCGGGTTTACTTTGAAGTCATAGGCTGAGCTGAGCAGGATGTCTTTGGCGATTGGGTGCCACTCAATAAGCCCCACCCGGCGGGTGTGGCCTCGTAGATCCTTCACAGGTCTGACAATGTTCTCTCTCAGACCCTGCGGTGGGATATTCCATACCTTCACCTTTAACACACACACACACACACACACACACAGATGTTAATATGATCATGTCTTATTCCTACTCTAAAGCAGTAAAACAATAACTTTGTAAGTCAAACCCGAACCAGGCCAGAATGCAGCAGGTGTGTGTGCAATGTGTGTAGTGTAGGGAATACATCTTTTGTTTTTTTCGACTGTGTGTGTGTTACCGTGCAGTCCTCTGAGCAGGATGCAATGCGCAGGTCATTGAATGGGTCCCATCTCACATCTAACACTCGACTCTGATGTCCACACACACGATAGTGCTGGGGGTCCAATCGTCCCCTCTTCAGGAGAGAGACAGAGATGTATGCATTTTGTTATGAATTTTGTATGGCCATAACAAAAAAAAGCACGACTCCGACTGCAGTAAACACACTGGCCCTCATCCAGACTTTAAAACAGGTGCAACATTATATGCTCAGTTCCATTCTAAACATTAGCTGTGGCTATGTGTAAATCTCACAAGTCTCATATCCTCTACTCAGACTTTTGGGTCACTCTCTCTGACTGGTATCACCACAAACCATACCAGACCAAACCATGACCAAGCAGAGCTGCCACCAACGAAGAACTCAATCAGATGTTTTTTTTCAGGGTTTTTTGTCTGTAATTACTTGCTTTGTAAGGGCAATGTGTGTGTGTGTGTGTGTGTGTGCACCCCCACAGACCACATATGAGATTTAGTGGGAAAAGTTCTTCTGCTTTCCACTGAGTTTCAGACAGAGAGACAAAGTGAGAAAGTCTGCCGTCTTCTTAATCTCCATGTTGTTCCATTCAGAACCTCAGTTTGCATTCAGCAACATTCTCACTTACTGAATGCATTCAGTCGTTAACAAACCAAACCTTTCCATCAAATATTGAAGACAATATTGTGTTTCATCTGAAGAAAACAATTCGTTAATTAATTGCTAAATAGAGGTTTAGAGAGCTCACTGAGTTCCACGAAATACCTAAACACAAGATTCACAAGATTACTCTATAAATAAATGCTTAACAGGAAATAAGGTCAGTTACACTTGAAGGCCCATGCCTCCACTGAATATTTTTAGTGAGCTTGTGAGGTTTTGCCTGGTTTGTCTAAAAGAAATGTTGCGGCCATATTTATAATGTGAGTTTGTGGTAGGTGTGTGAGTGAGTGTGAGTGAGTGTGTGTGAGAGAGTGTGGTTTGGTGCAGTTTCTCCCTAGTGAAGGCCATTATTGAAGGTCTACAAGAAATCCCCCCTCTGCACACTGCACAAATAAACACACACACAACACGCTTTTTACTAATAAACAACAGAACTAGTTTTCATAACAACTGTTCTGCTTCTTCAGACCATGTCAATTGCAACAGTAAGCTGATGCATGCAGTTGTTTCATGTCCAAAAGGTTGCTTTTGCTGCACTAATAATGTACCATGCAGCATTAATACTGTAGAAAAAATGCATTGAGATCTGATACTAATACTGCAGTACAGTGAGTTGCTCTTTGTAAGTGTTGCTATTTTATCCACTTCCCCATGCTTCATCTGTCACGGCCTACGTGCTCAAATAGAAAGCATGTTTTTTTTACAGCGGAGCAGAAGTACTCATCTGCCTTATCTCTCTGTATGATAACTGTAATGTTGTGGGTTCCTGTAGATAACCTTTCTATAAGACATACTCAGACACATCGTCATGGTAGGAAATATACTTGTTTACTGCTGTTGTGGTACGAGTGGCATACATCTGTATAGTTAGTGCAGGGCACATACATCAGATATCATCCCCACTAAATGTTATTCTCCCATTAAACATGAACATGACATTCCAACACACCTTTTTTATACATTTAAAATCACACAACAATCTTGCAGTCAGGAGTACTGTCCCAAACCCCTAAGTCAGTCAAGAGTTTATTTTGCCCTTATTCTTGAGACATGACTTCTTAAACTAACAACAATAAAGTTGGTCAGTCTCTCATTCAAAGTGTCCAAAAAGAAACTGTCTCCACCATGCTTAACATCTTAGGGGCTGTAAGGAACTGGTGGTTTAATAACTCTGGATTGGTATCGCTTACCAGTCTCTTGTGGTTTCCTCTGAGATTACCTGGGCCGATGACACGCTCATGGGTTCAAGAGAAGGATGCGTAGCAGGTTTGAGAGCTGGGTTCTCCAACACAGATTGGTCCATTGGAGCCTGAGAAGATGTAGTTTCTCCGCTGGTTGAAATATCCAACTCCGCATGTCTTGCCAACATCTGGTCAGCATTGCATTTCCAGTGTTCTGATGATCCAATATTATATATGACTGTGTATGACAAACAACCAGTCTCGGCTGACACCACTCCCAGTGTTCACTTCCCTCCTCCCGAACTAACACTTTGTCATCGACCTTGAACAACCTGGCCTTAGCATGAATCTCTGGACGAGCACACTGTGTCTTTTGAGCTTTTTCCATTTTGTATGTGATGTTTAACTTCAGCAGGTCAAGTCGAGAACACAACTTCCTACGCATGAAGAGCATGGATAGTGTCTCCTTAGTTGTGGAGTGCGGATACGTCAACAAGAATGCATCCAGTCTGAGTGTCTGGAGAGTAGCTGTTCTTTAGCCTCCTTAAAAGCTGTTGCATATTCTGCTATCCATCGCCACTGCTTTCCTTTCCACAGAAGAGCATTCAGTGTGCTAAGGATAAAAGACACATTTGGAATCAACCTGCTGTAATAATTAATAAGCCCTGAAAATGAGTGAAGCTGGCTCACATCAGTTGGTGCAGGAGCCTCCACAATAGCCCAGACCTTCCCAGGAGATTTGTGTAGTTCAAGGGCATCGATGATGTGGCCCAAGTATTTCAAGGAATCCTTGAAAAATTCTAAGCCAAATTCTTCCAAGCGCCCAAGAACTGCATTCAAGTTCTACAGATGTTGCACACGGTTCTGACTAGTAATTAGAATGTCATCCAGGTAAGAGAGGATGTTCAGCAGACCTTGGTCTGACCTGGTCCATGGCTCGCTGGTGATGGCTGGGAAATAGCTGGTGATGATATAATCCCACAAGCAAGCCTGTTATAACTGAACAGGCCATTGTATGTAGTTACTGTGATGTATTTTCTTCAACAGCCATTTGCAAATAGGCATGAAATAGTCCAGTTTACTGACATGCTGCCCTCATGAGAGAGATGCAAATAAAAGTATTGCTCTCGTATAACAAGGGTACATGCAAAAATGTGATTTCAGAACAAAGGTTTAAATGCTTCATTACGAGAGAGGAATTAATCATAAATCAAAACTTAAGTCAGCTGTCAGATAATGTAAAACTGGACCTATTTTGCTACTATTTTTTACACGTCGGATGGCAGGTGGGGCATAATGATTCTCACCCCTCCAAAGTGGGGAATGAAAGAGAAAGTCTGATAACCATGGTGTAAGTGGACATGTGTATGGATGTGTGTGTGAGAGTTTGTATGTCTTTAAACATCATAAGGCCTCACATAATTCAATTCAATTTAATTCAATGATATTTATACAGCACCTTTTACAATAGTATTGTCCCATGGCGCTTTACAGCAAGGAACACCCAAGAGCAACAGGAGCAAAGAGAAACTCCCATATGTTAGTTAGTCTAGGAAGAAACCTTGGGCGGATCCACGACCCAAGGGGCCAACCCAACTACCAGGGGTCATGCAGGAAAAGTACAATCAGTACTGATTGTTCATGATAGACTACAAGTTGTCCATGGTTTTAGCTGAGCATCATAATAAATCCAAAATATTTTCCCACAAGATTATATGGTAGTCAACCCACCAGTGGTTGTCCAAAGTTATGGCTGGACAGTGTAGCAGCAGCCAGACATAATCTTAAAGTCATGGAGTGAGATCTATCATGGGGGTAACATTGGGAGGATCAATTCTGACAGTGCCATTGTAAAGAGGTCACAGGGCCTCTCGGAAAAAGAGTCAGTCCTGAAATGCTCAGCAGGGATGAGGGGTTTGTGGGGTAAGAGGACAGAGGAAGCAAATGAGTTAAGCCGGGCGCACACTTCACTCATCATATGTGTCATATTTGCATATATATATATATATATATATATATATATATATATGTAAATATATTTATAATAGAGAGGGAGACAGAGAGGCAGTGAGAGAAGTGAGAGAGAGAGAGAACTGTACGGCATGACACATGAGAGATTTATGACGGCACTAGGCATTAGGCATTTAGTCCTAGTGAGTGTTCAGACCGTGGCATTTTGAAGTAGCTGTAGGTTTTTAATACAGGTAATCCTACACCCAGAAAACAGAGCATTTCAATAATCAAGCCTGGAGGTAACAAATGCATGTATTCATTTTTCTGCACCCTCAAACAATAGAAACTTTCTAACCTTAGCAATAAAGGATGTTTTTTAAATATGTTTAACATGACTATGTCAGAACAGATGGAGATTTACCTGTGTGAGTGTGTGTGTGTGTGTGTGTGACAGTGATTGTGGAAGTAATTGTGTAATTATGATGTCCCACAATATTTAGATATGTGTGTGAGGACTTTTGATTTGTGTGTGTGTGTGTGTGTGGGTGTGTCTCACATGGTAGATGGAGATGACCAGGAAGGCCCCACCACCAGCACATTCCGCCACAATGGCAATGAAGTGTGGATTGACAGCACAGAAGGCGTTGTCATGGACACTGCGTGTGATTGGCAGGCCAGTGTAGCAGTTCTCACGGGAGGCGGGCTTTGCAAACACATGACGGAACTTTGAGTTGTGATAGGGTGGCTGCCATGACATCTGTTCAACAAATGAGATGAGGATGAGACATGGAAGTATGGAAAGTCTCTCTCTTTATCTCTCTCTCTCTCACACACACAAACACACACACACACACACATTGGCGTCGGCTATGTTTAACATGATTTAAAAACACTCAAAATGCTTTGGTTTTTATAAAACATTTAGACAATCCCTTCATTGGAAGAACTTATAAACTTCCATTGCGTTTTATGTTGTTTACATCTCTTTCTGAGGTAAAAAGTGAAATCGCCTGGTTGAATTAGAAATTATAGTGGGAGTGGGCAACATGAGAGCAAGTATTCAATTTTTTTTGTGAAAAGGAACATGATCAGAGAAGTGCGGAAAAAACATTGGAGGAATATCAATGGTGTCTATGCGCTCCAACTGCTTGGACGCAGCCCAGTTGTGTTGTGTTGTGTTTGGCCATGGTCATGGAATGTCATCCCAAGCATAAGTTGGTATAGAAAGTAAATTACACTCTTTTCTATTTGTCACTGACACAGGACAATGAATGCCTAGAGTGTTCAACAATTCATTTTTTCAACACCCACACATTTCTCCTTTAAATGACTGTTTCAGGTCTAGCAGTGCAATCTTTGGTGGGCTTAAATACACAACAGAATCAAATCTCTTGAGCAACCTTGCTATAGAAAAACTTGAATTATCCTCTAATGGTGAATCCTGTGTTCCATGATGTCAGCCATGGATCCAGTGTCCTCCCTATGGCCTGTTTCTTGATTGCAACTTCATTCTTCACAGCTCCCGTGTTGATAGCAGAGAGAGGAGCCTTCAGCTAAAGCTCTGCTGCTTTGTGTATTTACACAATGGCTGTCCTGCTGAATTATTCAGGCCTGCTGATTGGCTGAATAATTCATCCTACTCAAATATTCCCTTACCTGATGAAGCATCGTGACACTTGCCTTTTCACCCTCACACACACTCAAAGGCATCAGATAGAACAACACGCCCGTCAGACTACAACACACGGACACACATCAAACACACATAGAGAGCGAGAGCGACCCTTCATGATGTATGTTAGAATACATTCACATGTGCATGTTTCCTTATTTCACAATGCAACACATGAAATATCTATATATATATGAACACAAACAAAATGACATGGGTCATCCACAGAGGCACACTGACAGTAACCTTGAACCTAGAATTTACCAGTCAGTTTATGTAAAGGTTACTTTTTGTTTAAAGTAGATTTCAAAAGTTGATTTTTTTAAAAAGTGTTCAAGGCTCAAAAGTGGTGTAAAACATACACACACACACACACACACACCTTTTCTATGATCTTTTCTGTACTTTTCCAACATGACTGTCACTGCACGCTACAGAGGTTTAAGTATTCTCACTAAAAACCTGCCATGGATATTGATAGTGATATTGATAGTGTGCTCTGCAATTTCTCAAGCAAATAAGTGAAAGAAACACATAATACACACATAATATTCTTACCTTAGAGGTGATCTTGGCTAACAGGAATCACACATGACCACTGCTTCAAAAGATGAATGAATTCTCACTGCCATGCAACATGACTCTGTTCCTCTGCGTGTGTATGTGTGTGTGTGTATTTGTGCGTGTGTATGTTGAATGGTGATCAAGATACCAAGAGTCAGGTATGTTGGTGTGTGTGTGTGTGTGTGTGTGTGTGTGTGTGTGTGTGTGTGTGCCCTTTCAATGGCCAAGCCTCTGGGGTGCACTGAAAGAGAGAGAGAATGTGTGTATGGTGACAAATTCAAAATGCACAAAACTGATCCAGGTTTCAAAAAATATTTTTATTCTTATTTCAAAAATATTTTTTCTTCAGATATTTCTATGAACAAAGCAAATCATCACTACCCTGTGCAGTCATTCTGTTCTTATATACTATGGGGAGGATCTGTGAGACGGACACATTCAAAGCAAAACCAATAATTTTACCTTAATATAGCAGTTCTGAAGTCATTTGGATGCTTAATGGCCTTCAGACGCTAAATTACCTTAATGCGTCATTCCCATGGTACTCCTTCTAATTACTAAAATTTGCAAATGAAACTGACACCAACTTCTGCATATGCCTCGTCGAAATCCATCACTATTTCTGTACTTTGACTTGTACACAAAATCACATTTTAGCACGAATTTAAGACGTGAATAAAAAAATAAAAACAAAATTAGCAACTTCATGGGGTGCTCTGTAGTTATGAGAGCAGAATCTGTTTGTGTCTTTCATCAGGTGTATTCTGATAATGTTACCAGATATACAGATCAAGAGCGCTCCTCTTCCACAGTAAATGGCCCACTAAAACATAGAAGGACGGCTAGACAACAAATCGGAACAACTCCATATCCCTCCCTGGCCACCATTAAGACCACACTCAAGTCCAACTTCATGACTACCTTTATGTCTAAGTCTGTATGGCAACCAATCAGAACCCAGGCTGTCCGATAGTATATATACTATAGTCATGGCTCTGCATTATTTAGAAATATAAACTGGCCACAGCAGAGGGCACTGGCTCGTGTGTGTGTGTGTGTATGTGTATGTGTGCGTGAGCGTGTGCGTGTGCGTGTGTGTGTGTGCGTGTGTGTGTGTGTGTGTGTCTGTGTGTGTGTGTGTGTGTGTGTGTGTGTGACTGGGTCCTGGGAAAGTTGCTTCAGTCTGGCTTGTTATGGTCCATTTCTGTTTCAGAGGATAGTTGGTTAAAATTTTGTAAGATCCTCATTGGTCAGCTCTAGGTGAGTATCTTTTCACACTGTCCAATCAGTGCGTTGTGTGAGAAGTGGGGCCGCTTTAAGAGAAGTGTGAGAAGTGGGCAGCCATTAGGTTATCACGATGAAGGAGGGTCAGTCTCTAGTGCCTCGGTGATCATCAGGCCGATGTCTGAGAAGGAAGGACGCTCCTCAGGTTGCTAGGAGACCAGACAACAACATATATTTGTTATGACTGAACACTGTACAAGCAACATGACTTTAGCAGCACCAGCAACATCATTAGCATCCATTGACAGACAGTGCATGTGCGTCACTCCTGTGCCACTCTCACCTCCTTCCAGCACAGCTCCATGACCTCATAAATAGGAGGTGTGGCCATCTTGGGTCGGTAAAGGCGATGACCTTTGGTCACCATGAGAACGACCTCATGGTTCTGGTTATGCTCAAAAGGCATCTTCCCTTCTGTGAACACCTCCCACATCAACACACCTAACATGCACGCACGCGTGCAGACGCACACACACACACACACACAAACACACACACACACACACACACACACACACAGATTAGTTGAGAAAAAAAAAAAAGTAATTTCACCAGGTTGGGGTTTGAGTTCCAAAGTGAAGTTAAAGCAACACTAAGTAGTTTTTGATGTAAAAATAGTGGACTAGCTACAAAGTGAGCAAAACCTACCCAAAATCTATCAAACATTTATCATGGTATGACACTGTAGCACTTTGAGAGGTCACAGGAGTAAAAAAGTGCTATATAAAAGTTGATTTACCATTTACTTGCACTGCTAAAAAGAGGCTTATTGGTGTTTGATGGCAATATAGTCAATCCAATTATTATATAGCACCATTTACAACAGAATTGCCTCATGGCGCTTTATAGACAAGGAGCACCCAGGAGCATCAGGGGCCAGGAAAAAGTACTTTGGACTTTTGGTAGTTATTCAAGGAAGAAACCTTGGACAGATCCACAACTCAAGGGGCCAACCCAGGGGTCATGCAGGAAAAGTAGTCAGTAGTTACCATAAGGAGGAGACTCCAATTGTCAATGATTTTGGCTGAGCATCGTAATAATTCCAAAATATTGTCCCATGACATTACAGTCAAGCTATAGGTGGTTGTCTAAAGTTCTGGCTGGACAGACAAAAAGCAGCAGCCAGACAAAAAGTTAAAGTCAGGGAGTGAGATTGATCACGGATCAGTCAGCAGTGTCATGCTGTAAAGCTTTTTCTTTTATTTAGTAGCACAGTGCATATCCAAGAATGGTGAGTGTGTGTGTGTGTGTATGTGTGTGTGTGGTGTGCGTGTGTACGTGCGTGTGTGGTGTGTGCATGCGTGTCTGTGTGAAAGCTCACCGTAAGACCAGACATCAGACTTGCTGCTGTATTTGCAGAAGTTGAATACCTCTGGGGGAGACCACTTCACTGGGAACTTAGAGCCAATGGAGCTGGTGTACTGGTCATCAAGAACATACCTACACACACACACACACACACACACACACACACACACATCAATTATATAATGAAAAAGCTCAGCTATCTGAGTTTACCTTCCAGAAGTGGAGTACATTTTATTATGAGCTGGACAAATAAGATGATAAGGCAGGTATGTTTGAGTGTGTTTCTGTGTGCATTCATTTACAGAAACATACACACAAATTCACCCTGCCTTTGCACCACACCCTGGGTGACCATTACCACATGTGAAGGTTAGGCTTGTGTTCTGATCAGGGGATCTCCTGACCCATTTAGATTTAAAGGTAGGTAGATACTGCATGCTGTATGTTAAACTGTACCTCGCCATCCCAAAATCAGACACCTTCACAACAAACGAGTCATTCACTAAACAGTTTCTGGCCGCCTGGAGAGAGAAAGAGAGAGAGAGAGAGAGAGAGAGAGAGAGAGAGAGAGAGAGAGAGAGAGAGGGGAAGGAAAATGAGAGGCAGAAGGAAAAAAATAATAAAGAGACAAATGAAGCCAAGCATGTACAGTAGGAGTCTCTTTTTACATAGACATAGACTCACACATACAAACACACACACACACACACACACACACACACTTACTAGGTCTCTGTGGATAAATCCATTGGCCTCTAGGTGGGCCATGCCTTGGGCCACGTCTAGACTGATGCTAAGGAGGTCCTCAAAGCGGAAGCTACCTCGCCTCTGCCTGATAAAAATCAAGAAAAAAATGCTCATCTTCTAAGGATGAGAATATTCATCTATAGGCCTATATTAAAGTATATAGACTCAAGGTATAGGTCTATGTGTCTACAGCAGATATACTATATTTCATGTCCAACAGGTATAGGTCTATATCTCTTATGCATAACACAGAGTGTAAGAAGATAATAAGCAGCACACCACTATCTTATCTCACACATACAAACTAAAATAGCAAAACATGCAAATGACAGAAAACACACATAAACACACACACACACCTAAAGCAACGCACATTTGCACACATATACAGAACAAAGTTTAATTCCAATCTGCAAAATTAAGCTGTTTGTCAGCTGTACTGTCAGTCACATCAGTTGTTAGAACAGTAACAAAACACACACACACACACACACACACACACACACACATACCTGAGAAAGTTAAGTAAGCAGCCTAGCTCCATGAACTCTGTTACAATATAGATGGGCCTCTGCTGAGTACATACGCCATACAACTGGACCAGTTTAGGATAGGAGAGTCTCCTACACATGCCCCCACCCCCGCCCCACACACATACACACAATCATTTATATTCAACATAAATGCAATGAAATACAATCTGTTACAAGCTGAGTCGAAGGGAGACAAGAATTTGTAGTATGTGTTTCAGTGTATACTGTATGCTCATCTACATCATAATTCCCCCACACATATTTTCAAATCCTCTTGCATTAAACACATACTACACAAAGCATAGCTGATAATTATGGTGTAGACAATGGCTTGTGTGTGTGTGTGTGTGTGTGTGTGTGTGTGTGTGTGTGTGTGTGTGTGTGTTTGTGTGTGTGTGCAAATGGGAAAAAATGAAAATGTCACAAATCTGCTAGCTGCACGAGGTCACTTCCATTCCCAAGTAGCCCTCAACACACATCACTATCATTTTATTTGTGTCTGCTTGTGGATCCAACCAGTGTGTGTGTGTGTGTGTGTGTGTGTGTTTGTGTGTGTGTGTGCACATCTACTCACATCATGACCTTGGCCTCCTCGATGAAGTCGTCCTCAGACATGGATCCCTCCTTGATAGCCTTGATAGCCACTTTGTGCTGTGCTCTCCACTTGCCCAGTCGCACTACTCCATACTGCCCACTGCCCAGCTCCTTCATGAAGGTCAGCTCCGCTGGGTTAATCTCCCACTTATCTGTAGTCACAGACACAACCATTACAACCTCAAAACAGCTGGAGAACCACAACATCAAGGTAACTTCAGAGTATTCAATAACTCAATGTCAACAGAGCACTGAAAAAACAGTGCCTTTCCTTTCAGGAGTGGAGAAGAGCCTTCACACTGCCTGAGCACAACAATGGAACCTCAATGCCCTTTCAGAAAAATGTAATCAAAATATTGACACAACTTTAGAACCAACATCCACCAACATACTATTTCAAAACAATGTTGTAGCAACATCAAAATAACCAACCACCAAAAAACAACAGGAACAGCTCTGCCTGAGGACAACTTTAGAACCTCAATGCCATTTTAGAACAATGTGATCAGAATACACAACAGAATCAACAACACAATTTCAGAGCATCTGATTATGTCATTTGTCTGGTTGGTGAATGACCAAGTTAAAATTGAAGTTGACTGGCATTTAGAAAACTGATTTGATCAAAACTTGTCAACTAAGGTCGACCTATTATCAGATATCTCCCATTGCTCAGCCAAGCCTCCCAAGGTGATGTTTAGGTGAACACGTGAAGACCAGAAATGGTGTTGCACACATGACATGATGGTAACTAACTAAAAGAAGACAAAAAGTTGTTGTGCAAGTGGTTGTTGCGACTGGTTATCAGGTTTTAACAGTGTTTATTTTCAAGAAGTTGTCACAGTAACACCAGAGGAATTATCACCAATGAGCCTCAGCACTGCCAACTCACAAATATCAACAGAAGCCCGATATAAGGCCTGATACAATGTAAGGCCTTATCTTTGCCTCCATACAGCAGCGTGGAAGATGAGGTATGCTGTTAAGGCACTGAGCCATTGGGTAAAGCTCAGGACAAAATCAATGCAATCTTAATTAAATGTCAAAACACTATGCATAGACACTTAACTTAACCATGGTATATTATTAAACAAAAAAAAAGATTAAGTAGCAACAAAATAAGCAA